>JAUJYV010000208.1:0-70952 GCA_033995625.1 Ophyiulus pilosus
GCACAATTCGGGGATTCCCCTATCCACGTCACTCGTTATGCGAAACAAACGCTCGTTAAGCGAGTCATTTTTTAAAACTTTATATTGCTCGTTATGCGAATCGCTCGTTATGCGAGGTGCTCGTTAAGCGAGGTTCCACTGTATATGTTCAGGTCAAGTGTTATCTCCCCCTTACATCAAGAACAACAGAAGGCACACGAACGTGTCATTTGTAAAAATTGACGAATATTTCAAAAACGACCAAAAAAATAAACGAGCTTTCCATCCCCATTCCTGTCCCCAGTAACAAAATCAACTTTTTTCGAACAACCCCATCGCATCAGCGTGCTATTTTCGCCTCTGCGTGTTGGAAGGTCGAACGGGAGGGAATACCAGTGAAGTCGAGCGCAGGGAGAGAGAACGCATTCACCGCCCGACTTCTCGTCTCGCTTGCCGTCATTTCGAACGCCTTCCCCGCAACATTTTTCCGAGAGACCGTCGTTGGGATGCGAGTGTCGGCGTTACCAGGGGCACCGGTTAGGATGCTGCGCCCTGCCGCCTCGGATGTCAGGTTTCGCGGCATGAATGAAAGCAGATTGCCGGGATCCTAGTCGATACGGTGAAACGTGTCGTCCATTGATAAATCGTTCTATAGAGAACACCGGATCGACCCCCAACTTCTATATCGAGTGGATATGGTGATCGTCAAAAGTTGAGATTAGCAGTTTTCGCGATTGGAGTGACAAATTTTCTGGTGATATCGTTGATCTGGAATCTTAACGAGGGAGTCTGGATAAACGAGCATGGCGTATGGCGTAAGTAGGGCACGACAAGTGCTGGTTTCTTCTTATAACTGGATGACAAATAACACCCTAATTAGACCCTTATGTGGACAGCGTAAAAAATTGATAATCCTTAGCTGTTCATTATCAAATTAATTTTATTTTGAGATACTGTTATCTAGGGGTAGGTCATATAGGGTGCGTCCCTCACCATGGTGAAGATTAATGGTTTTATAGCCTGCTGCACGCATGTGGGGTTGGAATTGATGCTGAAAAGTATACTGCAATATATGTACTGCTATTGTCACAATGTGAATGAAGTTGAGAGAAAAATATATTTCTGAAAAATTTTTTTGGAAATATTTTTACATATTCTTCAGTATATATTGCATTGTATTAGAAACTAGATATGTATATGAGGCTTTGCATTGCAAATGCACTTGTGACTACAGTATAAGAAAAATATTAATATTTACAGTTTTCTAGAAATATAGTGCGTAAAATAGGTTTAAAATTGTATGCATGTTTGCAATATATTTCGGTATATTTATTGCATTATACATTAGAATCCGGATAAATGAAGCTTTGCAATACACTAGTTTTCCACCGCACGCTATATAGTGTGACTATAACGGGGTGTACTGTCAGCAGCATTGAAAGTCGAGAAATGTGCTTGAAATTTGTGTTAACACCAGTATGTGCTTGAATTTCCTGCCGTCGATAGGACATTTCAGTTAATGCAAAACTTCTTTATAAAAAAAATCAAAAAACTTTTTTTCAAATTCTCTAGAAAGATTTTCATACTGTGACAATTGATTGTTGAAGAGGTCCTTGCAAATTTAAGGATTGAGATTTTAAATCCCTGAAATAGGGTTTTCCCAGAAATTTACTGTACACCCTGCATGAGGGTGTTTGATACAAGTTATTTTTTATATTTTGTGAAATGCAACCAATGATTACAAATATTTGAAAGGTTTTCCAGAGAATTATCTATTGATGAAATTCCTATCTTCAGTTGTTGATTTCAGCAAACGAAATTAAAGATAGGAGATTATTATCATCTTAATCATACCATATGTATCCTCATGTATATCTGATTTATCAAATTAAGCTGTGTGTCTAACACGATCACGCCGTAAATCTAGTCGATAAAGAATTCATAAGGCGAAAGGGGTCAAAAAGTTATGTAAATATTCTTAAGAATTCGTTATTATAAAAATATCTTTCAAAATATGTAGTGTAATATGTATATGTGTATACGAACTAAAGCAACAGGAAGATGGTATTATTTCTTCCGCTTTCCGCTGCCAAATAAAAACCAAGGCTAAACTGTAGCCACTATTATGCATAATGCTTTTTTATCATATGATTACTGACTCGGTTAAAAATGGTTACCATAGCAACCCAGTAATGGCGACGATAAAAACGGCTACAGCGTCATCTATGTTTTTGTTGTCATCCAGAGTTTACATAACATGTTATTTTCGTTGTTATACATTAATCTCAATATTGCTATAATTTATTTTTCTCATAAAAATAGTGCCTTGAAAATCGGGAAATTTGGGAAATGTGCTTGAATTTGTATCATCTTGGAAAAGTCGGAAATTATGCTTAATATTCGTGTTAAACACCAGTCAAAAACTATTTTATGAATTTTTTTACTCTTTTGACAATTGTGACGTCATCGACTGCCACCAGACGGTACAGAATCCGTATAAGTTTAATTAACTAATTATTTTCATTTTTCATCACCCCTATCATGTGACATTTTTATACCGACTGTAGGGTATCAAATTGAATCGAAATTTCAGTGTTTAGAAGAGCGTCGATTATCCGGATCTGTACTTGCTAAGGTTTCGTTAATCCATTTCCAGTGTAACTAAATAATAGCAGATGCAGGTTATTGATGGATAGATCGCCAATAAGCTGTATATACTTCCTGGTCATTATATTTTTATAAAGCCATGATGAATAAAAAAACGGGTTTTTATCTCCAGTACATGCAGCGAATATGTCAAAGTAGGAAATACATCACACATAAACTGTGATTATATCTTACAAATAGCATAACAGCTCCTCCCAACTCGAGAGTACCCGAAAATAGTGAATACTTAATTAAAGGCCGCACAGCATGCGACACACAGTAGCTATCGAGCTGTTGATAATCTTGAATTAAATGAAAACTGCATGGCTAAGAAATGTGTGGATAATGCTACTGATAAAATAGAAAATTTTCTTTTAACTGTGGGAAAATGTTTAGGATTGCATCCTACAGCTTTAATGCAATTACATTTACTGGTCATTCATTCAAGTATATTGCACATTTTGCTTCGTTTATGTATTTTTACATAAACTGCTTGAAAAAAAAACACTATCACGAATGGTGGGAACGTTATAAAGTAGGCTTACTTTATGAAATTTGCATAAAATAATGTATATACTACAAATAGAAATATCGCATAATTGAACCTCAGTTAACCATTATTAAATTAAATGAAAATCTGAATCACAAATTTGTCACTTTTAAAGTGGGCACACTGATACCCAGGTAGAAAAAACGTACATGACTTATTGTACTCGTATATGTGGTTAGACCAGATATTGGACATGTATGGACTTTTATATATCCATGTAAGCGCATTGTATTACAATTTAAATGTCAAACTTTGGCCACGTGTGTTCTTATTTCTTTTTATGACCATGTTTGAGCATTGACTTTTACGCCAGAATTTCTGGCTTATTATATTGCCATATATGGAATCTTGAAATCTTTAAAATGGGCCATATATGGCCATTCAAAAGCATAATATGGCCGTTCAAATGATACACAGAGGACCATTCAGTGTATAAATGTGACCCACAATGACTATATTATATCATAGGTTAAATAGGGTCCATACACAACTATTCTTAGTCTTATACTTGGCCACGATTTACTAATCACTACTTACGTCACTAATCAGGTTTGCAACCAGCCCAAACAGGAGGTGGGGATAATATCATATGTCTATATTTGCCTTGTTGGTTATACGACAACCGCCGTCCCCCAGCACGTGGTCTGCAAGCCCACATTTATTGCGCCATGATGCAGGTTTTGATTATCAAACCCAGACCAACTTTTCATTGACCCTGTTCGATTTTCCCCCTCCCCCTCTCAGAAGGGAAGCGAATTTGGCATCCAGATCCATTATTTCCCCTAAGTGGTCGATAGAATTGTCATTGTCGTTGTCATTGTCATTCCGGCGTGGCTGTCGCGTGGCGCCACCAGGGGCAGGTGAGTCGTCGTGGAGGTGGCGACGCTCTGTATATATGGCGTCTTTGAGGCGCCATAAGCAGGACACATGACGCCGATCGCATCTTTTGGGGGGAAAGGTCAACGTTTTTATGACATGCGGTAAACAACCGGCAGATGAGCCTACCTGCAGCGGACTCCGAACTCGGAACTGAATCCATATCTGGAAGCCCCGGAAAGTCATTTCGATTTCCTGTTATTGATTGCGACTTGATTTACAGCGTGGGAAAAAAACGCGAACATGTGGCCAGGCATGCGTGAAGAACACTAACCTCGATATTTTGTCGTGTTCATCAATGGACGCCATATGTTATGTTGTTTACGCACGATTTCCTAACCAATAATTATATAGGAAAAATAACCCCTACTAAAGTTGGAAGGGTAAACTGTTCAATGATTGGAATGGAGACCAGAAAAAAGTTTACATGAAAAAAATCCTAGACTATTTTTTCGATTACATTTACCTACATGTGGGAGACAAAGATGTTTCCAAGTCGATCACCTGGACCGTATTCTAGGGGATAAAGCGCATCTTAAGCCGGGTCTCCACTGAAGGCAACATGCAACATGCAACATGCAACACGCAAACAACAAACATACAAACACTCAAATCCCAACCTGAAACAATGAATCCGGCAATATGTTGAGGAATGCAGAGGTGTATCCACCAAAAGTTGACAAAAAAAATGAACAAATGTTACCAGTTTATGTCGCTTTTACCAAGGCGTGTACGCTATTTGAGCCGGCGTGACGGCTGAGCATGCGCAGTAAAGTGGCAATATTTTTTCCTTTGATCTGGACCGCCTCCCGAGCGATCAGCAAAATGTTGCCGAAACCATGGTTCTGGTAACAAATAACGACATAAGCTTGCTCAAACATCACAGTAGGCAAACTTTTATTCTATATTTGTTTCAGCAAACTTTGTTGCCTCGTGTTGCCTTTGGTGGAGATCCAGCTTTATACGTGTAATTGATGAAATACGGAAATTATTGTTAATGCAATTTTGCCTAAAATTTGCCAAATTTGGTCAACTCATTAGTGACCTTTATCACTGATGTCCCTTTCATGAAAAGTTTTACAGAGAAACATACTTGAATACATTAGTCTTTAGTACTAATCCTCTGTTTAAGTTGTAGAACTTTGGCGTCATCTTAGGGCTTGTAACAAACAACCATACAAGTACATATTCGAAAAAACAAAACAATTGCCACTTGATGACATATTGTTTAGGCGTTGGCGACACTTTTGCAAATAAACGAAATTGTGTACATAATTTGACCCTGACAGATACAATATTTACTGGTGTGGCTATGCTATTGTTGATATTTTGTTCGAATGGTAAACAAAAGATAATGCCATTGAAAATGACATGCTTATGCCTAATATACGTAAAGTTCAAAGAAGAAATAAATGCAATAAGAAATAAAAAATTGCACGATACCTGTGATGAAATTAATTGCCAGATAAATGAAATTGCATGATATGAAGGTTTTAGTGTTATGATTGTGATGCTACTTCAATATGGGAGATATTAGAGGAAACAGAAAATGGTGTGTGGATTGGGGGAAATGAGAGATAATACATATAACTGCATGGAACAGGATGGACAACTGCAGTGTAATTGGTAGCTATAAAATGGTACGTTAAGTTTTCTTATTGTTTCTGTTCTACAAGAATATAGAACCGATATGGACTCCGCTTGTTGTTATTCGATGAAAGTTAATGACATGTTCCATTCAGTTTCAAGAACTGTGCACAAGGTTCTAAACCTTCGAAATTTTTCCTTCGAAAAATGATATTTGTAGCCTAACCCTGAAAATGTGCAGTAGAATATTTGGACTAAAGCCAACTATTACTGTTGCATAGTGCCGCTGCAACATCGGCAATTAATAAGTGTTGCGTCATGTTCATTATCTAAAATGGATTTGTTATTCTCAGGAGAAATACATGACAGAACCGACACGAATTTGAACAGGCCATCCTGATTCTGCTATAATTGCTTGCCACTTAATTTTTCTGAATTTACTAGAACCAGAGTAGACGTGGGATGTTGTTGTTGTTAAATAAATTAACAGTTGTAGGTATAGTGGTGAAATACATACCTCTAACATCCCTTGAGATGACGTTATCTGAATATAGCGCATTTACAAGCTTCGCCTATTTTGCAAGAAATGTTGATAATGTAATCAAAATCCTTAATTGTCATGTTGTTTACAAGTTGTTCTGTAAATATCATGCATAGAAATGGGTGAATTGATTATTTACATGCATGATATATAATTTTATGGTATGTAATGCATGCCATAAAAATAAGTAGAATTTTCGAATGCATACCTCAGTTACAACCATATAATAACCTGGCATAGTAATTCAGAATTACACTATAAAATTCGTCGAGATACACTTTAATAACAATGGGGATTATTTTTGGCGAAAATCTTGCATTATTTGTATCTAAAAGTGCATAAATGCAACTCATTTGGTTTGGGCTATACAATGTTCTCAAAATTGGTTCTGCAAACTACAAAACCTTATGTCCAGAAACGAATACAGTCGAACCCGCTTAATTGCACAAACCGGATAAATGCACATGTTTTGCAAGCCCCATGTGCAACTTTTGTATGGAATTGTGACCGGTTAATTGCACATTTTCTGTGTACCAAGGAAACTTAGTCAAATTCAACATGTTATCCATGACCAGGATTTCTCAAAATACCAGAAAATACAAATTCTGAATTGACAGCACTGGAGATGGAATTTTCTTGAATATTGGAATCGCTTAAGCACAACAGGAAATAATGGAACTCTGGGATAGGTTAAATTGACAAAAGCACAGCACCTGATTAGATCTGGGGATAAAACCTAGGTTGGAGTATACCTACTGTCCTAGTTGTAATAGTGTTAAGTCACACTGAACAGGGAGCTAAAATATCGGTTGGCCCCATATACAGTTGGCACTTGCCCCACTAACCCGATATATCGACTATAAACCAGACGAAAAGCTTTTTATACCGAACGCATGCACAGCCTGTAATTTAAAAATCATAATAATCAATTCCACAGCCCCTTTTTTAGTTCGTCTAGCAAATAAACAAACGTCCGCCCCACCTAGTGATGATCTTGTACAGAGATAGATTTGTTGGCCATCGGCAATAAAATTCAGCTATTTTCCAGGAATACGCCCATTCATATCAGACCGATTCCAGACGTTATTTTGTAATTTTCAGCACCCCGTTCGGTATTTGCCAAAGAGGTTTAACTCAACCCATATCTGTTCTGACTGAAAGCTTCGCCATTGCGTGATTACCTTATAAAACGAAAATACACGTTTGCAAAAACAACGTCTGCAAAATTCCATAAAAAATTCTCCTCCCTTCCCCTTGTCCACATTATGTCTGGTCACTTATGACATCCATACGTTTTAGAAATCTTAACACTGACAGGGTGGTCATCAGTCTAGAAAATCGGGAAAAATGCTTGAATATGATCACCTCCAAAAATCGGAAATTATGCCTGAAATTCGTGACAAACGCTTGTGTATGCTGGAATTTCATGTCCGCGTCGGGGAATTTCTGTTAATATGAAAAATTCTACATAATAAAACCAAAAAAAACAACCTATTTTTTAAAATTCTCTAGAAAATGTATGACAAATATCAAATATTGTGGTAATTTATTCGTGTGAGGGATCCTCAAAAAGATAAATAATGAATCTTGGAATCTTTGAAATATGCTTGAATTTTTTCCAGCAAATTTTCTTGTAACCATTTTGTGCCATTTAGAAATACACCGATTTGAGAAGGTTTTTTCCTCCATTGTACTTATGTATTTTTCTAAGATATACGAGACCCTGTACAACGATTTTCAATTCCAGACACATAAATTGGCACTAAAATTGTCATGGCCCACCATAAGAAATACCAAGAAGAGTAATTTTTTAAACAAACTTCATTTGTGACTATTTAATTTCAAATTATTTTAGAACAATATAAATTAAACACGAAAAGCAACATTTTTCAAAATACGAATTTACTGTTAGTGTGTTTAAACAAAAATTCAGCCTTTGAATGAAAATTATAATGTTTTCTGTTTGCAATTAAAATGTATAATGCTTAAATAATTTTTAAAAAACACTAAATTAGAGAGCTGGATCTATGTTAATGTGCATGTGCGCTTGCACGTTTGCACAAACTATGTATAATTGGTTTCCAGCAGCTAGCATGAAATCCATTGCGTGACCACAGCTAACATTCTGGAAAAAAAAATTTCAAAATTCCCCACATCCCAAGCAATGTTTTTATCTCTATGGTACCAGTGTCTGTCTTCATCCCATCTAGTTAATTACAGATTTCGCGAAGGCCTTCGAACCCTGTTCATTTTTGCGAACAAAAGAATGTCGGGACAGCGTTACTGACCCAGACATCGACCGTTGTTGGGGTGACAATGTGATGTCGTCCAACAAAACATAAGTATTTCCTCGACAGTAAACACGCGAAGAGCTTTTATTCCATCACAATGATATTGGGTCGTGTTCGGTCAATGGTATATAGTATTAGTGTTGGTTGCAATCAATATACGCGATGGTAAAAATTGGCGCCATCTTGTTTTCCGAAAAACTCAAACAGCTTCAAAATTCCAGGAAAACTTAAATCAGGCTATCCAATAAATTTGTTGGGAAAAATTCGAGCATATTTCAAGGATTAAAAGGCTTATTGCTTTCATTTACAAGAACTTGTCTCACGACTATATAATTACCACAATATTTGTCAAAGGAGTTTATGCTCGAAGATTATGCATGTTCTGTTCCAGAACATGCGTGATAAATCGAACTATGTTTACACATTAAGTGGGCAACGGCATTGTATTCTTAAGTTGTGAAATTTATCAAACTGTGACAGAAACTGTTGACAACATGAATACACCTTAAATGCTTGTACTTTGGAAACCGAGCATTGCTCCACTATATGTGGCACAGGCTTGGTCTTGTTAATAACATAGTTGTGCATGTTTACGTTTTACAAATAACTTATTTATTGCATAGACTGACTGTCTGAAGTTCCTTGACATCAAAGGATATACGCAATATTTGTTTATATACACTGCAGGCAATATATTGTATACCATGATCACAGTATATATAGCATGCAATTTACAGTAATTTGTTCTTCAGGGAGAAGAAATACTTGTTTATATATATATATATATATATATATATATATATATACGTATATATAGGGTTTATTTATCTCGAATATTGAAATATAGAACAAAAACTTTTTCCAACCCTATTATAGAAAGAATAAAACCACAGAAAAAGTGAAATGCCTAACATTTCGTTATATGTATAAAGGCCAGCGTAACGGCTAATGGCTGTGAATCGGCTTACGCGGCGGTATAACGGCTTACGAGAACTTTTAATAGACAGTTTTCGCATGCCAACGTCTTTATACTTACTTAACTTTAATGGCGGGAAGGGGAGCACCACGCATGTGCACCTATTACGTTCAATTAGTTCATTGGGTAATTCAATGCGTGGCTCCTCCCTTCCTGCCACTAAAGTTAAAGTAAGTATAAAGACGTTCACATGCTCAAACTGTCTATAATAAAACTATATAGTCGTGTATACGTTAACCTGACACAGCTCCATCTTTTTAACTAAAACGATGGATAAAAAATTAATGATTTTACCACTAAAGTTAACCTGGTCCAGTTAAAAAAAAAACAGTTATAATGTAGCAAATACGATTTTTTTTATGTTTGTTGATTGAATTTAAGTCCCAGTTGTTATACCGATGCAGACATGTCTCGTAATAAACATTGCGTTTTAAGATGTAAACAAAAACAGTCATGCTCAGTGTTTACAAGGGACTAAAAACAAACATTACCCTTTTATGCCGCTGTAAAGTTTGTATTTATTATACGTTTTACTTATTTAAAAATACGCATATCCACATAGAAAAAAAAAACTGTCTAGCAATAATACGAAAACTAGAAATGCAATAACTTGTCCACAAGCCGTTTTTTAAATCGATATTAGGGAATGTCGTATATATTGGAACTGTATCACGTATAACAAACCTCTTGAGAAAATGGTTAATGTGACCAGCCGCACAATAGAACCGAATTTCACGTTCCCCAAAGTGGACCCATTATCCGAAATGGGCTATATTCTGTTCACCAGAATAGCAGATGTAAGATAAAAGGGTTCATATTGATGAGGACTGCTGATGTCAACTACGATTCCGTTATCTTTAACAAGGGGAATAATGGCCACTTTTGGGTACACAATACGTGTCTAGGAGGGCCATTGGCACCAACCTGCATAACATATGCTAGCAGACATATCGTATATAGGGCACGTAGCCTGCATGGTTAGTATTTTGTCGGGAGAACGTGTTTTCGTGTGGGCGAGGAGCAGATTGGCATCGTGGTGAAGGGAGAAATTGATCAATTTATTGCATTTGCATTCTGGCCACGTTCCAGTCACGTCCATACCAAACTTCATTGTTGCATCCGATTGCTACAACAAAAAAACCTCGATAAAAAATCCAGATAAAACGAAACCATAAAATACAATTTTCAGAGTGGAGCAAATTGTGCTCCAAGTTTGCTTCGAACCAGCGTTGTTTTTTACCCTAATGATTCAAAAGGAAGTTGAATCACTTCACTGAATCGTTGCACAGATGAAGATGACCGTTTCTACATCCAATCCCCGGAAATCCTGAGCAATGAGGGGAAAATGTGTGCCCAGAAATTACTCTTAAAATCATCGAATACTGTAAACTATGTGTGCATCTGCCGACTCTTAGTGATGTTTTTTTATGCTGACTGATGAAAGTGCTCTTCATAGTATTTAACATACTGTATTTCACCATCGTTCTATATGGTCAACAACACCATATCCGCCAAGTTGACTAAACCTTTTCTAAGCATCTGCTATTTTGGCATAAGTGTATATAGTACATGCCGATTGTTTGATAAAAGTTGAATACACTTGCCGACTTCTCGAAAAATCAGTTTTTAAATCCCATATGGATGGAGCCATTCAAAAAGAACGTCCCCGAAATTCCTTCAAAAATTGACCCCCTTTCCCAGAGTAAGTATGGTGTCCAGAAAAATTGTTGGAACATATAAATTGCCAAGCACCCATCTCGCTGCCAATTCCACGACATTTTTCAAGATTTTTCTGATTAACTGAAATGTCCTTACCTCGAAGGGAAATTCCAGCATAAAATTGGTGTTTAACACAAATTTAGGCATAATTCTCGATTTTCCCATGGTTGTAAAAATCCAAGTACATTTGGGACTGGGGACACATTTCTTCTGGTGTCCCCTTTCACTGATCTTTAAAATTCAATTAAACTGAAAAATACGATCATTAGTGGACGTCCATAATGGCTTCACAGTTGAATCATACAGTGACGTAACCTAAACCACTCAGCCACCTATAGGTACGTTGCTAGAAGCAGAAAGGCACATTAGTGCACATTGGCTTACATTGGGCCCTCAGTTAGAAAGAAGTAAACGCATTTAATCTAACCTTGCGCATTATTTCAGTTCGTGGCCTACATAACTTAAGCATGGACTTAATTGGTGTAAATACCAAAGTTGTTCTCTTTTGATACTGGTAGTATACTGTCTAAATTTGCACATTAAATCTGACGACAAAATATTTACCAAGGACAATCCCTTGTAAATTCAAATAACCTATTTCTTAATTTAGTATCGACTGATTTTGTTGACACAAAAATGTGACAACCATTTACGATATGCTATTGTTAAGTTGACGGAGGTGACATTCTGCACCAACTGCCCTTGATCTCTGAGGCTCTGTTCACAGAATCCTGCTTTTAAAATGTTCTTGGGCAGTTTGGGTTAAAGAGCAACGACCCTGTATGCATCCATACAACGATAACTTACCATCTTGTTATCTTCTTAAATCCCGTGTCAGACTTTATTTCTAGGAAGTTGGGTAGGGTACCATGGTTAGCAGTTAGGAATTTTCGTTTATGGCTTCTTCACTCACCCTGTTGGTGGTCATTCTGTAACCATTTGTAATCTTTGCCCCAGGTACAAACTATTATCACCACAATGCACTTCCTTATATATAGCAGTTCCACTTCAGGTTAGAAAAAACTTGTGTCAGTACTGGCAGGGGCGCTACTATCTTTTAAGGGAGGTCCTTAAAAGATAGCAGCGCCCCCTGCTAACGCTCACACGATTTACGTCTCACGATGTTCAAAAATATTAAATATGCACGAAATGCAGTAAAAAAATTCAATCAATAAACTAACACCATTTCTTTCTGCCTTCGGATTCATCAAATTCCTTGTTTTTCTTCCATCCTTTACAGAAAAAAAACCTGGTAATAAACTGGAAGCTTAAACTGACATTGAGTTGTTGTTAACATTTGTTTAAAACCCTTAACAGTTTAATTAGTTTTTGACAAGTCGTGTGATCAGTTTAAAAAATTCGTTAGAAATTGACAATAAAGTGTTATTGTTTGCTTCAAAATTAACAGTTTGTGATCAATTGATGACGAAGCTGACGAGTTTGTGACCAGTTTGTATTCATCTAAAATGGATCAGTTTTTCAAAATTACCAATTTGCAACCAAAGTTTATTACCATTTTTTTCAGTAAGGGATAGTAATAGTATAGTAATATATATTTCCTGGCAAGCAACTGCTTTGCTATCAGTTTATCAGTAACGGAAACTGCCTTTCACTAGAGATTTTCATCGATTTTGGAAGGATTCTTTGCCAGAAATAAGTCGAATAAGAATTTCTCTGGCATCTTGGCTTCCGGCTGTGTGTGAATACATCCATTCACTTACGTTGTATTCGGTGTCGAATTTTGCCGGTGTGTTTTTAGTATATTCATCTCATGCTCAGGTTTTGGTTTTGGACTCGTACTGTTTTCTGGAACAATACACGCCTTGGTAACCCTAAATGTGTCCCCTCCAAAGTTTCAAACTCATTACTCCCTCAGGTTTCAACTAGCCCGTAATTTGCACACGTCTCACGCTGTGTTTAATAGACAATTCCAAAAACTCGTTTGCAGGTTATACGATATCGAAATTTGCATACTGGTTTATGTATTTCATGCGCTGCACTATCATTATGTGGTCGCGTGGTAATAAACGCCTCAAAATTGCTCCAATCCAATCGTTGCGAAAGTGGCGAGTGATCCACTTTGAACACAGATTGTCGATGTTAGCCTATAGTATTGTTTATTTTATGCACCTTTGAAAGTCATTGACTGTTTTCGGTTCACAAGTAAAAATAACCGGAATTCGGCTCTGAAACGGACGAAATTTGAAGTGAAACGTGACATATTGCACATGTTGTGAAATCTTTTTAATTGTCATCATGTTAGGAGTGTCAATATGTATTTGGTTTCACCAGAGAGGAATAATAGAGATATATTGAGCTAGCCAACGCCTTAACGTTAAACTTAACGTTAGAGGCGTGAAGGGAAGAACCACGCACGCGCACTCATGACGTTCAGTTAGTTCATTGGTTAGTTCAGTCTGTGGCGCCTCTCTTCCCGCCTTTAACGATAAGGTTAACGTTAAAGCGTTGGCTGGCTCAATCTCTCTATTGATTAGTAGCACTTCTCCTGCCTTTACTTCTAACCATAATTTCCAATACGAATCACATCCTCTATTTTGTAGAATATTAAAAAAAAAAAAAATTTAGGAAAAGGCATATTCTGCATATATACTGATGAGTTTTGGCTTTATTGTTAAGTTAATAGAGAGTTTGAGCCAGCCAACGTCTTAACGTTAACTGCGGGAAGTGAGGAGCCACGGACTCAACTACCCAATGACGTTCAGTTAGTTCATTGGGTAGTTAAGCTCGTGACTCCTACTTTCTCGCCGTTAACGTTACGGTTAACGTTAAGGAGTTGGCTGGCTCAAACTCTAATATTTTCCCCAAAAGCTAAACACATCTTTATTGTGCGTTAAACTGCAATGTATCTGCAGAACTACTTTTGAAATTTGCACTTTCATTGGGTACTTTTTTTAATAAGGAAATCCTCAATGAAATACCAACTAAATGTGAACAAAAATTTCAATTAACCTTCATGTTAACTAATACATTTAATTAAAGCTTGATTTCATTGACCATACTTAACCCCTTATGTTGCTATGCGTTATTAGCAGTTTAGAAAATCGCTAAAAAAACTCAATGTCTATGTTAGTAAATGTAAGATTGTTCTTATGGAACGATCATTCACACTGCAGAAACAATTTCACACGCCAAGTTACAACTAAGATTGTTCAGTTTTTCCCACTATTGTACCTTCATGAATGGTTTAAAGTCCATTGTCATTCTTATTAACCTTTTGTTTAACTCTCATAACAAGGATTTCTGAATTCACAATGAGTAAACATTTTTTTCGAGGGATAATTTTGGATAATTCACCTTATCTAAGTTGACAAAATAATACTGTTTTTTATACAACATATAAACCAAAAAAATTTCGTAAATATTTTCAGAACATTATTTAGGAAAGTAGTAATATTTATGCAATCTTGAATGTAAGTCTCGACACAATTCTATTGAAAATTCTATTTTGATATTCTAAAATATTTGGCATACAACTTATAAAGCACATCAAACGAATTTGTAAACTGATCACGCCACATTTTCTTTCCAACTTGTATTATTGCGTTTGACAAAATCGCCTCTAATGTTGAACACAATTTTTATCAGTTTTCAGAAGCTTCAGGTGGGTTTTTTTCCCCACTGACAACTTGTCTTTAGTTCCATAGTTAAACTGCTTAAAAAAATGCCATGCTTTCTTGTATATATGATACCTGTCAACCTATTCACCTGAAAATCAATCTGGTTACCTTTCATATTTTGTAATTCTCCACACGTATACTGCACGTGTTTCAAGATGAAAAACAATGCGTTTTATCAATCATATCAGGTTTACCACCAACAATTTTCCATTTCACGTAAATCTCAGCATCAAAGAATGCAGCTTTTCCATGCATTATGATGCATAAACAGGTCCATTCCACATTACTGTGGTGAACTTGCATTGATCAGTACCAGTTTTCCATCACTTTTTTTCAGTACCACGAGAGCACTTTCTATCCGTGAAAACTAAACATTTCTTCATTCCTCTTTTCAGCTGCTCAACAGTATTGCCAAGGACTTGGACTGCATGCTAAGTGACCTATGCCAAACCCTGCCAGACAGATCATCCAACCATGAACCTACAAGAAGCCTTCCTCACTTCAGAAAGTCGAATACAGTCAACTCACCACATCACCACCACAAGTGGCCGCGCACTCTACCAAGGTAATCTCAACTCATTTTCAGTTGTACATCCAGAACATCAAATAGATTTTTATAAATCAAGTTCCAAGTACTGTACCGAGCGACATGCATGAGGCTGCTGGGGATGACCTGAAATCGTCATACCATCTGTTTCCAAACCAAACAAACAACCTCGTTGCAGATTGCCAGTATATATACTGCACCTCAACTTGATGGTGTCATCAAATCCATGTAACTTAAGTTCAGTGCACCGAAGGTTTGAATTCAACGGTGTTATTTTTGTATAATGCGAGCAAACTAAAGGATTTAGAAAGATCTAGATCGCGATACGAGAACGGTAGGAATTATTATAGCAGGCGAGCTCATAAGGTAGTTATTTGACACGAAAAGCTTGATTCTGGAGCGTAAAAAAGAATAAGCGCCACCAAATGAGCGTAAATCATGATTATTAGGGGTTGTTTATTGAAAACAACGCCCAAAAATGAATTTCAGTCAACCCACCCAGTGGTTGATGCTGATGAGAGATCATCAGTAAAGAAACCTAGATAGTCAGACTTCCAGCGCCACCTATGGTGCGTTCCGTGCACCCAGAATAAAATGTCTACAAATGGGACCACTGCTGGATACCTTGTCTAAAATTGACACAAAGGAACTCTAATCCCAAAAGAATGCCCCATACCTTATGTAGGTGAAGTCCAGACTGCTAAATCGTACGTGGCACGATACATACAATTAGTGGTGCACCTGAGCGCTTATTGGCTCAATTTGGAGCCTTCCATTTGAAAGGAATGCATCATCATCAAATGGATGGTGTACCTGCATGGGCACAAGTTGAATCCCACATGCTTAAATGGTGTAACATGCATTCTTTAATTATACAGGTTTGTCAGGGTGCCCAGTCGGAATAATTCCAGCATATTTCAAGGAATCTCAGGTTCATTCTCTACATTTTCAAGAACCCCTTGCACGACTAATTACCACAATATTTCTCAAACGAGCCAGACATCTTTATAGAATTTTCAAAAAAGTTTGGTTAGGTTTTTTAGATTAACAGAAATTCTCAGACGTGGACAGCAAATTCAAGAATAAACATGAATTTCAAGCATATTTCCCGATTTTCAGTCCTGCTGGACACCTTGTTTACTATCTATGCAATGTGGTTTGCTAAATGCAGAGTGGCACTGTGCTATTCATTGGATCATTATGGAAACGGGTGATGATGGATTTTATCCCGGCCCCTACCATATGACAAGTGCCATATGTTCTATGCTGAGATAGTGAGTTGAATAATGACTCTTTATAACCATTTTAAAATCCCAGTAACAAGTTACAACTATCCAGGAAGGTTTTCTTTAACAAAATGGAAACTGATCGAGATACAGTCAGATACTTCTAAGTTTATAAATGGTATATCGTGCTTTCATTATTGCCGTCTGAAAAAAATCGAAACTGTTTTATTATAATAGTAGTGTTAAATTACCCGGGGCTTGAAAGAGACAATTGTGGGCTTATGATCAGTTTCCGTTGCCACGTTTTTGCAACCATCCATGTTAGCAAGGTGTCAAAAGAATTGCACCATGAAATGTTTAAAATTCAGCATAACAGGATTTCTCAAACATAATAATAAAAAAATACTTTCACCAGATGTAACACGAACATTCTGGTTTTTCCAAACGTGTATTATTATATATTTTTTTACATTATCACACAATATATCGTGAACTAAAATTGAATCATCCTTCTATTCAGGATATATCCAGGAACACTGCGAAGGTTTTGACAAACAATATTGAATTGAGAACATTTTGCGCACCTGTAAATTTTATTTTAGGCTTTTTTAATGTCAATCACATAGTACTTATAACTGATTTCGTCCAAAATTTACACATCTGTGACCCCATTCTTCAAATGTTTACCATTTTGCAGAAAAAGTTGCATATACAGCGTATAACATGATTGAGATACTGCAGTCTACCAAGTGATCCCAAGACTCAAAAATAAATATACGGATATCTCAAACTTTATATACTTGCAAATGTTAATTATACATGTATGTAATACATGCACGTGAAAAATGTTCCCTAGCGTAAAATTAGTTTTTATTCATTTCTTAACTTATAATTTTAATTTCCTCGCTTATTCTTATGAAAAATAAAGTAATTATGCAGCAATTCAACATAGTGCACGGTTTTTAATTGCTGCATAATTAGGTTTTATTTTCATCATGGAGATATTTTTAATTTGATAGACATTTAGAAATCGTGAGGGAAACCATTTTATGTTTAAGATTATTCACAAAGGCCACCCAAGCTTGTTGAATTAAAAGTTTCAGTAACAAATTATTTCTGAACTTAATTTATTTGCACTGTGGTTAAAAACTAGCACTAAACCGTACAAAATATTACAATAAATCTGACATCTTTAACCATAATAGCTGTGGTCACGGAATGGATTTCAACCTAGCTAAAAACCGATTGGATAATTTTATGTAATACCAGTTTATGTAAATGTATACAAACTTATCCAAATCGGTTTTCAGCTAAGATGAAATCAATTCCGCGATCATAGCTACTACTTGATGAGAAAATCAGAATATTGTCTTGTATAAATATTTGCATTGTTTGAGGTATAATTTTTTAAAACTCGTTGGAATGAAGACGAAATTCAGAACCACAAACGCAAGTCAATAAATTGCGGTTTACAGTATCGGCACGCAAGGGTAATGGCTGCTGACCAGAATATAGGTTGAAACAATGTATTATTATAACCGGTAGGAAAGATACAACTTGTCGTAAAGCGTAAACATTGTTTTCAATAAAAGCAAATTGTATATAATTCAAAATTTGCGTGTTATAACTATGACCTATAAGTGGCTCTTATCTTTTTAAAAGTGCACAAAAACCAAGATTGCCACGTATACTTATTGCAAAAAAAGGCTGAATTTTAAAAGAATATAGAACAACGTGCATTCCCAGTTGTTAGCCTGTCTCTATATATAATATGTATATACAAATTAGGTCATGGATCAGAAAAACCCCGGAAAACCCCTAATTAATATTCCAGTTTAATTTGTAATCCCAACTTAATTTATAAGTCTTCGAGATTTTTTAATTTTTTTAAAGTTTCAGCTCTTAGGCTATAATGGCATAATTAGGAAAAGCAAACTTGTATACTACTGCAATATAATTTTGAGAAGAAAAAATATTGTAGTTTGGCCTTTCGGCATTTTTCTGCGTCACGTATAATACTGATTTAATAAATCAGAACAACAAAATATAAATAAACATTGTAATATACAGCGAGTTATGACGTAATGAAGTGATATGCCAAATTCTAAATAATTGATGACCCCATGCCTTTGAATTTTGGTGGGTCTATTGCATATATTCTATGTTTTTTGTCAGCGTAATGCCCTATAAAGTGAACAGACAAGACAAAGCACAATAAAACGGAAGAGGTTGTCGTCGTTATATTTGAGTTGATGTCAATGAATCCTCAAGTTAATTTTATTATTATTTTTAATTGTTTATTTTTTTTTAATGAGTAAACTAATTATGTATGCCGTAAGTTCAAGTTCTCAGATATTAATAGGTTCCTTTAATTATTTGGCTGGCAGACCATATCAATTCAATTTATTACTATACAGTCAGCAAATTAAATAAGGTATAGAGGCAGGTAGATTATTACAGGCTGCCCAATTAAAGATATATATTTTGAATTACCAATATTAGCAACTTTATGCCATTTCCGGACATCCTGTATGTGAGTAATAGAGAGATTGAGCCAGCAACGCCTTAACGTTAACCTTAACGTTAGAGGCGGGAAGGGAGGAGCCACGGACTGAACTACCCAACAAGCTAACTGAACGTCATTAGTGCGCATGCGTAGTTCTTCCCTTCCCGCATCTAACGTTAAGGTTAACGTTAAGGCGTTGGCTGGCTCAATCTCCCTATTATAATTAAGTGAAATGTTAAACTATAGTGTTTTATGAAATGTGTTAATTTTTTTTAGGAGAGGCGGTGTATCTGAACTCCCTGTTCCGCGACTGGCGAATGAGGGTAAGCGGCCCAAAGAAAATTCATCGAGTTTGGGTCCCTCCGCCCATCCCGATGGTAGGACCAATCAGAGTCGAGTATTGCTTCTTAATTCTTCCGCTCTAAAGTTGCCTGGGTTGGCTGACAAAGGTGGTGGCCAGGTATTCAATTAATCTGCTTTATATTATCTAAGTATACCTAATTTGCTAATAATATGACAATGCTGTTGTTTTTTTCCCCCCAACTACATGACATAACTCGCATTTTAATCAATGGCTGTTCGATAATTTGCTCGTTGATTGGCTGGGTCTAACAAAATAACCATGTTCGCATGCAAATATAAACAACTGGATGAATTATGTTTGTTATACATGAAGAATTTGAATTTTACAGTTCTGTATATTTCAATAATATGGATGCAGACTGTTATCTAATTAAAATATATATTGCAATAATGTGAAAAATCAACAGCCTGGGGCTGCCCCTAATAATGCAATGTTTTTCAACAGGTGTAAAGAGGCAACTTAGTGTATTTTATCTTAATTTTTCATTTAAAAATTGAGACCCTATTTATAAAACAAAAATAGTTATGGTGTGCTGCGATACTTTTATAGCGTCGTATGTGCCGTAAATGGAAACATTTAATTTAGTCATTTTATTTACATTTCAAAAGTTGTAATGAGATGACTAATCATGCTTGCCTAACTAACTGAGCTAGTTTCGGATTCCATACAAGGAATGATTTCGCAAATAAATTGACATTTTATGAAATTTTTCTGACGCCCTAATTAGAAGGATGACTTCATTGACGTAACAAGAAGCTTAAATATGGAAATGGGGCACTAGGCTTTGTTCATCAAAAACTTTCGAAAAGTTGAGAATTTACCACCCAAATGTTTTACATGAATGCAGTATCATCACTTGACAGCAATCAACAACTGATCATAATAATACATATCTGTGAGACTGCGATATATAGAAAGCTTGATTTTGTAAACAAACGTTTAGGACATACACCACCATAACAGAATTTCATTAACACTTATTGGTTAAACATTTCATTTCGTTTCTTAAAGTAAAAATATCCTAAAGTTAATACTATGAGAATGCAGAGAGTTTTAAAATTTTTGGCTGTACAAATTATTTTAATTCTAAAAACAAATATTTATTTTTAATAAAAGTGTATTGCTATAGTTTTGCAGCTATAAAAAAAAAACAATTATAAACTTCCAAATTGTGTATTCTTGGTTGTTTTCAAACATCAGATTATTTTTGTAACTACATACACACACCACATTGCGAAACAAAATGTTTGACCTATATATTTTAGTAGATATGATTTCAACAGATGTGTCCGTGAAACCATTCGAGAATGCTAATTTGAGGAAGATAAACCATGTTTCTTCATGATAAACCAGAGCAAGAATGTTATGGAAATTTTGAGCGCGACTTATTAAATTAGAACGATTGTAATTTTAGATTTCTGCACAGTATTGAAAACTACAAATCTGCTTTAAAAACTAAATTCCGGGGAAAATTATTCCAGCGTTATTTTAGTCGTTCTTCCTTCATGCTTTCCAAGGTTTTTGAATAGTTTGCCTTGGAATTATTTTCGGAAAGATCTTCTGCCTTATATAGTGTTCAAAAAAAACTTCCAGACGGGGACATTTTGCAGTTTACCATCCCTGTGACACAAGTCAACAAAGCTTAATGCGATTTTAAAAAATGCGACACAGTTTATATGAACTCCCAAGAGAATCCCTAGATCCATATACAGCTTAGGTAATCAACTTTTTTGTATCGCTGTCATGCAGGAGTGCGACAAGCTCCCAGGGCTGGACGGCTACCAGAACAACGTGTCCTTGGAGGGCAACAGAGTTAGCCCGGAAGACCGAGACTCCTGGAATTCTGCTTCGGAGTCCGAGGCAGTCTCAGATTATGGACTTCCCTGCCAAATTTCGATTCTGGAGCGGCTGATCTTGACACACTCTGTGTGGTATCTTCCGGGAATATTTAGAGGCGGCGCCATTCACTTATTACAAGGCAAAGACGTGGGAGTAAGAAAACTTTTCGTGTTTTTAACCTAATTTTTAGAATGAGTGTAATGACATTGCCAATAAGACCACCAAATGGAACTGTCGGACGTGAATCAGCTGGCCATTTTACAAGGTTGCCGCTGATTGTGTCTACTAATTCATTGACGTGTAGCCATGCAGCCTGGCATTCATTGACCTTATAAGGAATGCACAATGAACGTTGGTTGTATTTTGACTCGGTTTTTCATCTGACAGTCAAACTCCTCCCCCAGTCGTATGTAGTACAAATGGATGACAAATACTACCAAGGCATTTGTAGTAGTATGGTTTACTTAAACAACTGTTGAATCGGAATTCAACTCAGTCTAAATGACCAGTGGCGGCTCGCGTATGGACACTGTGGAACTGCAGCACCCCCTATTTCCACTTCATATTACCGATAAAATTTAATATAATGACTCAAGAGTCATTTTTTCTTTAATTATTTCTTTAAACTTGTACTATATATAACTAGTAGCATCCCCTTCTGGGAAACCACCCCAGTTTATACACAAATCTCTATGGAACTGTGCGCTTCACAGTTCCAGAGGCGTGGAGTGTGAGTGTTGTGCGCAGCGCACACAATTTTATGGAGCAGCACCCCCACTAATTTTGGCTACGAGCCTCCACTGAAAATGACTATGGCATATAGCATGGGGCTAAAAGCCCTTATATTCAAGATTCATGGAAGATAATATATCACCCTTAATGGCACAACATCCCCTTATAAATTAAAAAAACTGGTACTAAACTGGTAATATTTGTTTCAAAACCCTATCAGTTTTATTACTAGTTTTTGATCAGTTTCAAATTAATATTCTTTACAACTAGTAATAAATTCATCATGTTTGCTTACAAATTAATCGGTAAATTATCAGAAAATTACAACTTTTATAGGCAACCTAACTGGTAACCGTGTTGGCTTAAAAATGAACAGTTTGTGATGAATTGATGGCGAAGTTGATGGGTTTGCGACCTGTTTATATCATTCAAAACGTGACTAGTTTCCCAAAATTATTAGTGATTACCAGTTTGCGACCAACAAGTTGCCAAAATATATGGATTTTAGCAGTTCATTGCTACCTTATTACCACTTTTTTCTGTACGAGTCTGTAAAGGTGGAAGTACAGTGGAACCTCGCTTAACGAGCAATATGAATTGTAAAAAAATGACTCGCTTAACGAGCGATGTTTCGCATAGCGAGTGACGTGGATAGGGGAATCCCCGAATTGTGGGATGGAACTTTTCGTGCCATTGGTACATCAGTCTGTGTTTCGCATTACAAGTAAGACTCCGGCACGAATTATGCTCGTTATGCGAGGTTCCACTGTATGTCCCAGCATCTAATGGACACTTGACTAACCTGGACCAAGTATAACTGTCAAAGTAAATACCTTCGTTTAACCATTAATAAATATCGTCCTAAAGAATTACTGAACAGATAATTAACACGTATTAATAACCTTGATTAAAGAACAAATTATCAAAATATTTTCCTCAAATTTTAATCGAGTCGTTTTGCCCATTCACATAAGCATTTGCCGTTATGCTTGCACCAACCTTGTCCTATTTTATTTTTGAATAAATGCCCAGCCCCTTTATAGGCAGTTATTTTTCAAATTGTCACAAATTAATAATTTACTTTTTTAAGACTTAGGGATTGCAGTTTGTTTATCAAGTTTATTTTAAGACGCCCAATGCCAGTTCAGGTCACATGGGCGTCAGGGTAGTTTATACAAGGTGGGAAGAAATACGGTCGTGGCCGATTTTTGGAGGAACAACCCTAGCATACGCCTGAAAACTGTGGAAACACTGACTAGCGCGATCACACTGAAAATTGCTCATTGTTGTACGAACGCTGTCGTGATTGTCTTGGTCACCTCTTGTAAAATTACTTATTAGTTCAGCATATAAAAATAAGCTATGACGCCGGATAACCACCAATTTACTGTTTTGCAGTTGTAAAATTTGCGAAACTTTGTCACGGTATAATTATTAACATTTTGCAAATTCTTCTTGAAGAACTTTATAATACGTCAGTCGAGCCAGCCGAACACGAAAGCGATAACTGTCCGTCTTCCGCCAGACAAAGGGCCCTACATTGAACATTATCTCATCGAAGCAATCGACGGTAAACTTCGACTGGAAGGATCGGACAACCATTTTACGGCAATTCCCATGTTGGTGGCCCACTACTGCCAGTGCTGGTAAGCGCAAAATTCCTACTTTTCAGTTTTATGTCCCCAAGTCTTTACTTGGATTTCTATAACTTTGGATGTTCTTGGACATTAACACCGTTTTTTTTGTTGACAGTGATGAACTGCCAGTTCAGCTAACATTGCCTCATGTAATCGCAGATAGCAACAGCAAGCACCAATTATCATCGCTTGCACTATTAGGACAAGGTAACTTGGTTGATAAGGATGAATTTTGAATGAGCAAATATTTGGCTCAACTTCATGTTACTTTAAATACATTTCAACATCCTTAACTATTTTCAGAATTCTGGATGTCGCCGTCCGCTGACAAACGCTCGTCAATGGGTAAATCTCCAAAGCTCATCATCCCTTCTCCAGCCAGCATTCCACGGCCTGCCATGTCCACGTTTGGCTCCCCAACATCGCCGACCTGCAATGATGTCTCATCTCGTGGCAGTCCCTTGCCGACATCTCTCAACGCCTCTAACTCCTCTCTCGCGTCAGTGTCCTCGAGGGCCGCAAACTCACCAACGTCCTCTGAAAAGTCCTCCCCTTTCCGACGGTCGGGGCAACGTCCAGCTCCTCCACCTCGGTGGTACTGCGGATCCCCGCTACAGACTAACAGCAACAATAACGTCACGGTCAGCACCCCCACCACGGAAGCGTCATCTCCTACGCCGAGCATCACTTCGGCAGCAAACTTCACGGTCACCACAACGGTCACATTTCACGTAAACCAATGTACAGCCACTCTTCCCATCGAGGTGGAGACGCCCACTGAGGAAGAAAGGAACAACGGCAAATTGAACAGTGGTTTGGCCCCTGAGCCCACACTGACTACCTCCACCACCGCCTCATTGACCCGCCGGGGTCACTTGCCCAATTCCACCTTCAACCCGTCCCCTTCGCCGTCCATCGAATCTCCTCCTGGTTTCCACTGTAGCAGCTTGGATGACAAAATCAGTGACTATGAAGACATTTGGGTGTGTAGCCCGAGTCCTGTTCCAGAACAAGAACAGAAAGGTGCACATGTACTAGCCAAGAGATCAGAAAATGGTTGTGTGGCTTCAAGACAAGATGACAACCTGGCTTCGAAGCAAGATGGTGCCTCTTCATCAGAAAACGGAGCTGCTTCAAAACAAAATGGCTCTGCTTCAAAAGATGGCGGTGGCGAAACAGATGAACTGCAGGTTATCAAGGCATTGAGAGCGCTCGGGATGCAGGGCCTCTCGCCATCGTCGCACAACTGGGAATACTCGTCTACGACCAACCAAACAGATCAAGAAAAGGTGCGTGCTCGAAACAGTCAGACGAACTCGGAACATGGAGAAGAAGAGCTAAAAGATGATGGTCAAAAGTTGAGGAACAAGCTGGGATCCCTGATCGTATCCATGCCAAAAATACCGAGAGTTTCTGCTAAGCTTCATAGCGATAATGCTCCAATCCGCATCAACATTTCCAACAAGACTCAGGCGGAATCCTTTGGGAGCAAACCAGAACTCTACGGTACTGGATCTCTCGAAAGGAGTTCCAGCCGACTCTCTGGTCACAGGCACTCTGACCCCAATATTTTGTGGCCCAAACAGCAAACTGCCAGGGTTGTGCCCCACGGCGCCGTTTCCGAGCCCCACATGTTGGACAGCAAGCCACAGATGTGGCGCCCTGGACACGTGCTGGCCAAACAGCCAATGTCGTCTAGCCTGACAGATTTACATTCCAAGACGAAGGTTCTGGTGGAGCCTGGCGGAGGCTTTGTAAATGTAGGATTTCGATCCTCGTCCTCACAACTCCTAGCAGCCAGGGGCCTGGACGCCTCAGCTGCGCAAGACAGCGACGCATGTTCAGTGAAAACTGGAAAGAGTGAAATGACTGACCGCAGCACGCTACCGCGCATGCAGTCTAAACGCACCCGACATTTGCCACTGCCCCTCGGTCTACAGGAGCTGGCAGCCGACATGTCATCTTCGGCCGCCACCACACTGACCAAAAACACGCTGACTAGGAAGGGCGGAAAGTTTGTCAATGAAAGCGCGTGGTGTGTGGATTCCTCCTGGGAGTGGTATTCCAGGCACTGCGGTTCCCTTCCTTCAGACTCTGACTCTTCGTCAGAAGACGAGTTCCTGATTGAGAATCTAACTGACAACGATGAAGCAGAGTTGGTGCAACTGCGTCAAAAGGGCACTCGCTTCCCAGTGCTCTTGCGTCCGCCTGGCGCCTACATTGCCAACAGCTTTTTAAACAGCAGTGCAGACACGTCCAACATGGTTGTCACTGTGGAGGAACTTCTCACTCAGGCATCTCCTCAGCTAAAGGTGCCAGAAATCAAGCCGTTGACTGCCAGCAATCTCCTGAGGGTGTCCGCCTACGACAACATTGACAGTGAGGACGAAGAGAAACGTGTGGTCAAAGCAGTGTCCGGCAGCCGGATTTTTGTTTTCAACAGTCATCAGCAGGAGCCACTTTCAAAGACATCCTCAGTGAATGGCGAGCCCGTTATGGTGCGGACAGAAAAGTACAAAGCCACTAGGCCAAGTGCTGGGAACCTGAAGCAGCGGCACGTACCCTCGGAGGCTGGCAGCAGTGCCACAGAGTTCTCTGAACCATGGGACAGTTCCCGCTGGGAGAAGCTGTTGCTGGAGGCGGCCGATGCCAAGGTACGACCCAATTACCAGCGAACCCCTGTGACAAGCGAAGAAGCCAACGTCCTGGAAAAGAACGATCTGAACAGTGCCATGGAAACAAAGAAGGTGGAGCTGATCGAGCACAGCATCCACAATGGTAGCGGGCAGTCTATCATGGACGACGAGTCCCAGTCGGTGTCCACACTCACGAACGAAAACGAGGATGTTTATGCGGCTAACTTTGCAGACAGTGAGGAGTACTTTCAAAAAATTCCAGGTAATCTCATTTCGGAAGGAGTTCTTTTGCTTTATTTGTTTTTTTATGTTTTTCATCAACATTCTTTCAACACAGTTCATTTTCATAGTTCATTTAAACTAAAAACATATATATTAAATATGAAAATAACTCAAATGATAACTTAAAAAGAAACATGTAATTCCCATTTTTTTTTAAAAATACAAGAATTGTAAAACCGATTTCTTTGTTTGGTTCGATTTAGGATTCTTGTCACGTTTATTTTATTAAAAAGTGGGAAAATTTGAAAGAAAATGAGATCCCATGGCACCATTTCTCGTGGGTGATGTCAAAGTCAGATTTTTGAATTGCTGGTGTGGAAATATAATTTTAATCGCTACAGATGTTCACACATTATTCTATTGATCAATATTATACACGTGAAAGAGAATTCCTTTCAGTAATCACGTTGTTTAAATGGTATTTGCTTCAATAAGATAAAATTCGATTGTGGATGCATTTCTCCGATTACAACTGCACTAATCTTGCACAAGTCCACAAGATAAAAAAAAACACACCCACAAATTACACAGATTTGTAGATAACTAGATTTCAAAATGGCGTCAACTGCAAATTCTGTTTTAAATCCTTCAGCCCTTCCTTGCCTGCTTTCGCTTCGTCGAAAGGATCGCCATTTGGGAAAACCAATCCGAGATTATGTGTTCACGTAAGTTGGTCCCTAATTGTTTCGAAAATCGCTTGTCAAGTCCTTTTGGGGCCTTTGCTTTGGTCATACACTGCATGACAACAGTTCTCTAATTTATATTCTCTGCAGAATGGCTCAAGATAAAAATTTGATATTCGGACAGCATATCGAACATTTTATCCAGTGCACATTGGAAAGTCATGAAACTAATCCACATGTGATGATGCGCAACGTGAGTAACTTACAGGAGTGTGTGAAATAATGCTTACTAATGATTGATTATGTGCTTTCAATCTATCATTTGCTGATGTAATAGCTCCTGAGTATCTAAACTTCTGTGCTGTAATACAGTACTTTCATTTCTCAAAAATAGTCCTTGATATTTTATTTAAGATTTAAGATTTTATTTTGCATAGATTTTGCTTTGCTGTAGCATTACAATGTGATTAATCTAAATGCATGTTGCATAATCATTATTTGGTTTTATAATATTTCGGCAGGTTCGGCAATTCATGAGCGGCATGGCTAACTTTTTAGTCAACAGTGGAGAAGGAAAATTCAGTAATTTGGTACAAGAGGAAAGAGGGAAGGTACGTCACTGTTAAAATATGTATTGAAATCTGAAACCTTTAACTTAAGTGTACGCTAATATTAAAATTATCGCATTTGTCGCATGCCAATAGCTGAAACCCAACGAATTTTTGAATCTGGACACCATCTTGGAGGGTGTTCTACACAAAATTGTGGTCCGTCCTTTGAAGCAGCGCATTTGCCATTTGTTTGTGCAAGAGTACACGATGACTGGGGCAGTCAACATGCTTTCAGACAGCATCAAATTTGCAAGGACCAGATCACCAGAACAGCTAGGAATCAAACCTGATCTGACACCTCCACAAGGACAAACCATGGAGATGATTAAGCATTACCTTAGTAAATTGCAGAAGGCCTACTCGCCACTTAAGAAATTGGAAAACTTGTTGGCAGCCATCTCAATAATTTACCAGTCGGTAAGAAGGGCCAATGTTCACCGTAAGATTAATGTAAATATGTGTACCAAAACAGAAAATTGATGGCAAACATTATGTACTTGCAGATTCTACATGATAGGGGAGGAATGCATCATTCTTTAGGGGCTGATGGTAAGTAAATGTGGTTAAAATATAAGTTCTGGGTGCCTTGAAATACTAGATTGTAGCCAATCTTCATTCTTCATTCGTGCATGTATATTTCAAATGCTGGCACGAGAGCTTGTGACATGAACAATGAAAGTATTTCAAACTCCATTTTATTAAAAATTGCAGATTTCCTACCCATGCTCACGTACGCTTTGGTCCACTGCGGATTAATCGCTGCCGAAGTTGAGGCCGAATACATGTGGGGCCTTCTCCACCCCTCGCTTTTATCGGGTGAAGGGGGTTATTACCTGACGACACTCAGTAGTGCAGTTCATGTTTTAAAACATCTTCAAAAATGTCATGCTGATGGAACGTGGCCTCGAAGATCTGATGCCAGTGGTCAGAAAGTAAGTTATAACTTTTTTTTAATTAAAAAACTGCCGACGATTTCCCCAAGTTCAGATTTGAATGAAATTTCTTGTTCAGGTGGCGCTGTGCTTAAGCGAACTGGATGGTTTCATGAAAGTACTCATCCCTAACGAACAAAACGGCAACATTATTTCCAAGACAGTACCAGTTCGGCCCAACATGACCACTAAGGATATATGTGAGTTATTCCTACATTTAAGGATTGCACTGGTGACCACTGAACTGCATTAAAAATAATTGTGGGTCTTATTTTAGGTAAAATGGTTGCACATCGATTAAGCATCACAAATCCTCAAGATTATGCACTCTACAAACTGATGAATGGTGAAGGTAAATATAGACAGCAAATGCATGCATTTTGTAACTGAGTCTGCACATATCCATACATATATAAAGATTTTATGGGCTAGCAGCAAGTTTTAATAAGTATCACAAAGAAAATTGTGATATCAAGATAAAATACAAATTTAGCAATGCCATTAATTAATGTATATGCTTCTATTTTAACAGAAATACCACTCAGCGAGTCTGCCTGTCCATGGATGGTCAAAATGGAATTGGATAGGGCCGGCATGGAATGTGCCTTTGCTTACAAACGAATTGATTCAAAGATTGCTTGGCCTGTCAACTTCAGAAAGTCATAAAAAAAAGCTGAGCCAATCAAATTGAAATTTCATCATTGCAAATATCAATGGCATTATGAACTGTGCATGCAAGAAGATTAACTAAAGAAAACAACCTAGAGAGTTTGTGCCGAGATTTTATGGCTGTCCCGCTCTCGGAAATTAAGTTGTAAGCAACAACCCCAGCAACAGCTTGGAATGCTTTTGTTGGCCCATATTTTTTACAAAATGTTCTTCTAAGAAGAACGAGTTTTTACTTGTTAGCAAGCGGGACCACAATTACAGTTTCTCTTATTTATCTTGAGTTAGGTGTTTGTTGCTTAATTGTTCAAATGTTTATTTTTGACCAGATTCTTTTATTTTGTAAGCTTATTGGGGGAAAAGGCAGCCTAATACATTTGTGTGCATGCTACTTACTGTAACTCGTGTGGCAAATCGTTCTAACAAGCTCGGAGTAAAAAAAAAACAACCTGTTTTGTGCCGTGTTTATGGCTAATCCTCCACGTTTAAATTTGCTCGCAACCCACAAGCCTATTTCTGTGACTGTGATATTGTGTGAGGCGAGCAGCAACCGAGCTCGTTCCATTAACACGCTTTTTTCCCTTTTTTCCACTAACCCATTCAAGTATGTTTCTTTTCCAAGTTGAATGTATTATACTTATTACTTACAAAGTTTTAAAATGTTGGTGGTCGAGATTATTGCTCTTGTCTAGTTTAAATAATTTCCATTGATTTTTAGTAAGAACCAATAAACGTTCCTTAAAAACAATACTGCACTGTAGAGTTCAAATCTTTTGTGCAATGACAATTCAACAAAACATAACTACGGAAATTTCATAGATTAAATAAGAATATGAAAAGGTATTATTTCAATAATGATACCTTTGAAACGTTCCAGTATCGGATTTACATTCTAAGAAATATACAGCATACCTAAGCTGTTTTGTAAGCAAATTACGTCGCATACGTAATTAATCACCAGCGGCAAATAACTAAGATGTGACGCCCAAAGAGTCTAAAGTCTAGCGCGTTTACATTGTTTTGTAAATAATGTTATGTCAAGAATGCAGATAGAGTACCAATATAAGGAATTGAATCAAAAATGTTGAATCTTTATCAAGGCGTTACATATGAACCCTATTGTTACGCAATTGTTTGGCATTGAATTTGGACACCTTGGTCTGGATATGACACCAATTTAGGTAAAAGGAACAATAAAATGTGGTTACGCCACTGGTTCATGTAATCAAAGTAATCAACATTTGCCCTTTCATTGACATTGCGAAAAGTCGGAATTAAGCGTACAAGTTTAGACATGTTGATCATCATCACAACCAAGGCTATCTCAATAAAATGTTTCAATAAGTCGTATACAAACAATAGTAGCTATTAATCATACGGCAGTTGATAATGTTATTTAACATGTGACCTTGAAGTCGCATGCAAATTTTCGATATTTAAAATTAGTCTAAAAAGTTAAAAACCTCAACGGGGGAAATACAATGCGTTGAAAGTGTCATCAAAATCGAAAGCAAATCAAAACAATCATATTAAATGAATAAGCCACCTTAATCCAGGTTCAAAAGCATAAATGGTTTTACTCACCTATGTAACGTCTGAGCTTGAAAATCCGGAGTATCCCAAAGCACGTGCACCACTTTCCGAAAACCGAGAAGTTATAACACATTTTCGTAAAAGGAAATTCCCCGCTGCAGTACATGTAGACGTCACGTGCCGCCCCCTTGTAAGGAATTTCGGTACTATTAACACATTCCCAACTAAAATAATTAAATTAAGATGTAAATAAATCATACAAATAAGTGATAACAGCTTTTAATATTACATCACGAAAGTACTCCAATACATGTATTTAAACCACGTGATTATACAACATATTTAAATAGTGGCAATAAATAAGATGATATCCATAAGACGTCATATTTACCTTCAGCTAGACAGGGATATTTACAACGGTTTTATATTGGGCCCTGGTTAAGGCAAACGTTTAATTCTCATATACAGCATTTGCCATAGGCATACATGTATGCTCTATGGCAAATAGTCAAAAGGGTTAAAATTGGAAATCACATTGGCGAATTTGACTAATTCACTTCATACAAAAAGTGTTCTCGAGATAATCCAAGAGATGGATTATTTGATGCCTAGCCTAGCTGGAAGTCTAAATTTTATTTGGTGATATGTAAACAAGCTCACAACTTTACAGCTATATATTTACATATAATAGGGCATAAACATGAGTCAAATGTCCATAAGAATGTACTAAAGAATATTTATTTTTACTGTTTAAGAGTTATAATATTGCCAAAACGCATTTTTAATTTATTATAATGTATACTTATTCATCCTCAATCTGCAAGGATTTTTTAATTGCTTATTTAATGTCTAACAACAAATTAATTGTTAAATCTATTAGTACTGGCTTTAAATAATGGAAGTTAATTATTAATATAATGTAAACTCACATAATTGGTTTTTTTTTTAAATGTTTACATTGACCATTTTAAATTAAACAAATTCTTAAATTTACTGTTAGAAATAAATATGCATTACAATAACCTAAATAAATCCTCACATTTTAATGCTTATTTTCAAACAATGAATATTGCCATAACAACAAGCATGGCAACTTTTCGTTAGAAGTTGCCCTGCTTTTTACCAACTGAGGTTTCGACAGCCAAATCTGCTAATGTGAATGCCAATTTTAACTGGAAGCACCCAAGGAGATTAAATATATTATGTAGACGGCCTAGCATACATTAATGTGGCTGATTTACAACAAGGTCTACAACGCAGTGAATTCCTGAACCCCAAAACCATTAAAAAGGTCCTTGCAATAAAATCAATGAACAATCCAACAATGATCAATGACAAGTCTAGAAAGTGTCCCAGCAAGGAATGATTTCTGTAGAACTATAACATTCAAAATTGTCCCTTCTGTTTCATTGATTTTCTTGGCATTCAGAAATACTTTCTTCGCCTCGTAATTCTAAAAATCACTGCACAAGTGCAACTAACTCGAACAAGTTTCCGATATGAGTTCGTCTGGACGAGATATTTGGTCAGACATGCAAAGAAGTGTAACAAAGTTATATGCAGTATAGGCAAGCTTACTACTAACGTAGGATGCAACCCAAACCGAGGAGAGTCAATTGTTTAATACAGGTTTTAGTCAACCCTTACGCAGTTGTGCACTAATGTGTTTAGGTGCAACTTGCAATATGTGATGGAAGTTAAGTAATATAGAAGAGCTTTTGGGTGTTTAATAAAGAAATATTTAGAAAATAAATAAAATTAATAATCCATTTATAAATTTCATCTTGAAAAACATGTAATTTATGAAAGTTTGGAAAACTCATTAGAAATAGCAATGGATATGTTATACCGTTACCCATTTTTTTAAGAGATTGACACAATCAGGTCAATTTCCATGCAATCTTCAATATGAATAACATCCATTGCCTATACTGCGATAAAGGTTATGCCCGCAGAGTACAATTTTGAAATAATTGTAATACTAGAAACAATGACTGAAATTATGGCAATTACGTAAAAGCAAGTGAAATATCTACCTCTCCCTCTGATTTTTTTGGAATATGTACCAGATATAACTAAAATCAACTATAAAATGTCATTCAGGCAAAAGGTATAATTAAATAATATTTATAGAAATGGTAAATTATATTATTCATAAATCAAAATGATGCATCAATGCATTTTTTCATAATTTTCCCCTGCAGGTGGTCATTCAATTAAAATGTTCACTGAAAAATGGTTTACCATACATTTTGGCATGCAAGTCAAAGATCCGCAAATTATCTGACAAGTTGCCTGTGATTTTGAGAAACTTTTTTTGCTGTTGCAGGATCGACTTATATGCCAAAAAATATTCGGTAATTAAAGAAAAACCAAAAAATGTTACTTATTCTTCCATAGTGGCATAATCCAGTTTCTTGACCGTCAATGATCGATATATGGCATACCCGGCAATTACTAGGACGGTGACGACAGCCAAGCAGCTTCCGACAGCAATGGGTACGGTCTCGCTGCGATAAACAGTGTCCTGTGAATTTGTTGGAACCGGCTGCGCCAGATTATCACCGCACTGATATTCTATTAAATATAAAGTTGAAATGTTAGTGGTTTGAATATCGTAAGTTCTCCAAAAATGCAAGCTCTTTTCAAAATGGAAACTTGCATTTTTTTTTATCAAGCACACAAGTAAAACCTTAGTAAATGAAATGCCAACCTGCTGAAAATTTGCCATCTTTTGGAACATTGTAAATTTGCATTTGGATTGACTTCACAATCAAACGAGTGACAGGCTTGCCACGGTTATTGTAAAGCTGAATTGTTCTAGGTTCAGAGCATGCAAAAGATTTATCCATGGGCGTTTCCATGAAATATTCATCCGAGCTAGTCTTAACCTCGTCGTATTTATCTAAAAATAAACACAGATTAGTTTGGCATTTGGGAACTGCATTCTCACAGGCTATCCACTGAAGTGACATGAAAATGTGTATACCTAATGCATTATCCTTAAATACTTCTGCAGGATTGTAAGTAAGTGCAATAGTTCCAATGTACCACCGACTCCCGTCAGTTCTCTGAAGGAAATATTACAGAAATCAGTCTGGTAATCTTTTTACGACGGAATTGCCAGTAAATAAAATACCCTATATGCAGTGCACGGATAATAAAAATGTGTAGACATACCACAGCAAACGAAATTAAACATTATCAGCATGCATATTTCAACTCTGAAACAAAAATAAAATAAACAAAATTGCAATTAAATGGCAGGAAACAAAAGTAAAATTTCTACATGAGATTAACATAAACAAATATTTAAAAATGTATAAAAATGAAATTGAAAAATGACATTCCACTAAACAAAAATAGAAACACTTTCTACACCGCTACTATCGTGATTGAAAAATTAAGATGTAAATAATGTCAACGCTTATTAACAAATTTTAAATTAAAATGTCAAGAATGTCTGCTTTTCGTATTATACTCATTTGACTCTTAGACAAACCGTCTAAAAATCTACAAAACGTTTGTTATATAAACATACATCCAATTATATGAATTTTAAAAAGGGTCAAATAGTGCATTTGACTTTTTTTTATCGAGATATATTTTAGCTTTCAAATACCTGTTTGGCTGTTAAATTTAGCGATAAGCCAGAAGCCATGAGCCCAAATAATCGAGGTTGTTTCAAGTCTTCATCATAAGGGCATCCGTAAATTTCAGTCGCAGTTGATGAATTGAAGCCGCATTCAGCCTGTTTAAATAAAGATATAATTTCATAACAAGAAATGTAATAATGCTATCAGTTGACGTGCACAAAAATCTCACCGTTTAATTCAATGCTTTAGTCAAACAAATATTATTTAAAATCAAAACATGAAATTAATTGGACTTATAACTTACCCACACATCATCTTTCCGAGGAACCTTAAACATAAGGGCAACATCTACATCAAGTAGAACACAACTTGGTCCTTTCACTTTATCGTTCTCAAAAGCTAAATGATATCATGTTTATAATTATGTAGTAACAAACTTAAACAGCACAAATGAATATCAAATATGTGTATGTCAAACAGTTTACCTGGTGTAGTTTTACTAGAAGTTGTCACTGATTGCTGGGTTGTTGCCTACATAAATATACAAGAAGTCTCTAAACTTAAGTGCACTTGACTAATTGTCTAATCTAATGTGTCTGTAGGGATCAGCCCACCCATCAGTTGGGATTTAAGGGGTTTTGGTTGTTAATACTTTTTAATGCCAGCACCATTTTAACAACCAGTACCTTCATGTTCATTAATGCAAATTCGTTAATCTTCTTAAATATTGCAGTTTGAACTTGCATATGTGGGTATGTTTACGCTCACAAAGTGCAACTGGTTTGTGGTGCTCGTAGAACTGGTTGCGCAGCCAACGTTTTGAGCTTCAACTTCACATCATTGTTGGTCTTAAAGTCTGGTTTTAGCCCCACGCTGGCTATTTTTCAGACCAGGCTTTGGCACAAATAAAAGAAGCTGCCAGTTCACAAAACGATTAACAAATGCCAAGCTTGCGCGCTTGGCATTCATGCATGTCATTCATGTAGGTCCTGACAAAGTTCACTAAAATCTTCCAATGGGACAGGTCAGGCAGCACGTTTCAATATTTCATGCATCCTGGTGTATGTTGGCATGTCCTTCTTTTGAAGCAGAAAGTACAGGTAAGGTGGATAGGAGTTTTCTACCTTGGCATGCCATGCATACAGCTGGTAAAACATTATCGGTGCTTTATTAAATGTGCCGTCTCCATAGATTGTACCCTGAAGTTAACAAACCATGCCTTTTCGAATGTTATAATAAGCACAATCAGGAGATTTTGGTGCTGGACAAATCTGTAGATTAGTCAAGGGCAAAGCTAGATCACTCACGTATGTACCACGTACAACCTGATCCCAAATACATTATAATTAACGTTTTACACTTGTTAAATGATGAGATTAATTTGTATCCCACTATGATATTAATATCATTGCAATTGTACAAAAAGTTTTGTAATTTGGCTTGTAACATTTACAATATCCTACCTTGCTAGGACTGGATGAAGGCACTTCTGTAGAGGTTACTTTCTCAGTGACACTCTCAGTGACAGTCGAGACTTCTGCTTCCTTTGATTCAGTTAAAGCAACTGCATCCGTGATTTGCGAAACCGGTTCCGTATTCTCTTGCGCGGCAACCATTACTGCAAAATTTATGAAGGATTATGAAACAAAATTTCTACTCGCCGTCCTCTATCATTTAGCGTCTTTCAGGATACTCGTAAATACAGTACGAACAAGGGATTTTACAGCAAAAAATGAATTAATTGAAAGATACTAACTTACCAAAACTATAAATAACTGAAAGTATGAACAATCCAGTGTGTGAAAACCAGAAGAAATTCATTTTCAAGGCAAATACAATAACAACTATCAGAAAATCTCAACGCAGCTGGAAATCTCTGCATAAGCTTATGTTACCATATTCGGATAGTTAGTTTATTTGAAATTCTCGGTTCAGTACCGTTCGGCAACTCAAATTCGGATATTTAGACGTGCCTTTCTGCCTCGTGTGACTTCAAGTTCTGACTTGTTCTTTAGCTGTTGCCGAACAGGACAGTAGATTAATGAAGGCGGCTTATTTAAACCAGCATTGGTATATATAATTGAAATATGTTGACTCAAAATATTGGAATACATCTTTTCACTTAATAAAACTGGATGAATTTGGTTAAAAATAGGGCATTATGGAATTACTTAATTGGAAAACTCGCCAACAGTGTTTCTTGCTTGTTGTTTGGATTTAAAAATACCTTGTTGCGCATCACATAAGCTCAACAAGATAATTGTACAAATTTAAGCAAAGCAATCAAAAACTGTTCTCAGTGCGATCTCACAGCAATTGACAGTAGCTTGGAAAACAATTTCATCAACTATGTTAAGACAGGTGATATTTATACAGATCGTACGCATGGTGCCTAACATGTGATTCATAATTCCATGACAGGATGTTGATTTTTTGAAAAAATTAGAATATAACTTAGTTTAAAATTAGGGCCAATGGTTGGAAATCTACAAGCCTGTTAGAAAAATGTTACATACATAAGGAAAAAGCATATGTCATTGTCGGGAAAGTAGGTACAGAAATTAAATTTATTTTCTCTGAATACATTTTTCATGTTAGCCAACCTCACTCTTGTTATAAAGCAGCTCACTGACTAGCTTTCAATTACAAATATGACATCATCAATGTGTCTTTTGTAAATGACTTTGAGTAAAAACATAGTGCAGCCTCGACTCATGCATTGACTCAACCCTCAAGTTTGACCTCCGAACAAACACATTGTTTAAAATACACTTGTTAATAGTGAGGCATTGGCTCATGACTCATGCTTAGACTCTAGCAAGTAGTCAAACAAATTGCATATTTCGAGACTCTGCTCGTTGATGCCTAAAATATACGTTCTCAATGCACACCTCAACGCTTGGCAAAGCCATTGTGTTGATTGAAATGCAAGGCTTTAGTAGTGTGCCCTGATCCAGGCTTATAAATCAAAACTTGAGTAGAGGCATGAGTCGATACTGCACTATGTTTTTACCCTATGGAAAAAAATAAATGTGAGTATAATAGAAATTACAGGGAATAACAAATAATGCAAAAAAAATTAAATGTAATGAAATAAAAACTGGCCATAATAGAAATCCAAGCACAACCACCTCAATGAACGAAATCTTGTCCAACGTGGCATAAAAATCCTCATAACAAAAGTTAGTCAAAATAAAACAGTATTGGCATTCAGCGATTATGCTGACACTGACTTTCATTACATCTGGCTTAGAACTGTGTAATATTAGTGGTGCTCAATATATTTCGGATACACGTCTTTATAAAAGAACGGCTATATGAATTTGATTAAGATTTGGCACGTAAATACCTTCGAGCCTTTACTATTACTAGAAGTAACTTTCATTTTTGGAGATGTGTCGAGTGTACACTTTTAGTGTCAATACCAACGCTTCATGTAAATCTGCTTTCGGAAAGCAGAAAAGACAGTGGAACCTCGCATAACGAGCATAATTCGTTCCGGAGTCTTACTCGTAATGCGAAACACAGACTGATGTACCAATGGCACGAAAAGTTCCATCGAACAATTCGGGGATTCCCCTATCCACGTCACTCGTTATGCGAAACGTCGCTCGTTAAGCGAGTCATTTTTTTACAATTCATATTGCTCGTTATGCGAGGTGCTCGTTAAGCGAGGCTCCACTGTAAATGAATCTTTGAATGAGCCAAATAGGGGCTGTAAAGCTGGTGAGGCACAACCTCTACAGGAATCTAGCAACCAATTACAGTTCTTTCAGAGCATCTTTAAATCGACACTAGTCAGCTTAACAAATTTCGCAAAATCCCTACAATCGTGCTTTTTAAAAGCATGATTCCGGAAACATGTTGAACAGGGGTTATACCCCTCACATATATTTGAAAACAAAAACGAATTACACATTCTTTCAAACTTAATCAAAATCAAAAAAGGAACTTCACTGGATTCAAAGTGGTGTATCACAAGCACCATGGGTGCTCCACAAGAAAAGCAACCTCACAAAAACTTACTCCCTTCATGGAAATAGCAAGCGAATATCAGTTACATACAGACAATTAGATATGTTATGCAATGCCGTACATGTATGAATAAGACACACTCGCCGAAGTCCTCACTTTAATGGTCTGCTTGTATCTAAATTTAAAACCGGATCATGATGTTATGTAACTTACAGAAATACAAATACTGTTTATATTTGGTGATATGGATTTAAAAACTATGACATTTCTATGTCCACAACAGGGTACTGATTTGAATCGAATTGAACATACCTTTCATTGAAAATACTTCGGAATTAATTTCTTGTAAATATCGACATCTTCGTGCAGAAAAACACAGAATATCACCCTGTCTACCTATAAGGCATCAGTAGAAAAAAAAATAAGAATGAAATTTTAACTTTTTAAGATGTAATTGAAATATGTTAAGATGTGTTTTAATTACGTCAGAATGGTGTTTGCCCAGAAAATCTTTTACAGTTTTCAATGCGATGTTGGCGGCTGGTTCACGTGGGAAACCTGTTTGTAGAAATGAAGGTATATTTCAGTAGGGCTAAAGAATTAAAATTCAGAGGAAACATCCCGATAAATGTTCAAAATTTGGTGGGGTAATTTAGAGCAGTAAGTTTGTGGCAAATCGCCTTCAATGAAAACCATGTCAGAATTGAACAATATTTTAAAACACTCTTGTTGTTGTTGTAAATATAACGGCGTCCCAAACAGACACCTTCACACATTTGTTCTGTAGGAAATAAAATTTCTTAAATTTGTTAGAAGTATCAAAGCATATTTGAACATACCATATACGCCAGTTGAAATGCAAGGAAATGCCTGTAAAGAGTAGAAACAAGACCAGTTTGCAATGCCATGTTCTGGTACCAATTATGGAGAACAAAACTGCTGGAAATATACTAACCACACTCCTTAGCTTATTTTGGAGAACAAGCTGTAGTGATTTCTGATAGCACTGCTTTAATTTTTCATCTTTGCGACCGACTGGTCCAACAGTGTGAATTATAACTGCAATGTGGGTATTTATCAGTAAATTAAACTTATTTGAAACTTACCAAATGTGAAGTATCAAATCATTACATACATTTACTAGGAAGTTTGAATCCTGCAAAATAACAAAATAACAAAATGTTTATCAGAACAGCATAAAAGTGCAATTACGAAATTGCAAGTAACTAAAACTCATTAAAATGTACTTATTATTTCCCCGCTAAAACTCACATATTAATAAAATGCAACAAAGAAATTCCAAGATATGCTGAATAAAAAATATTGTTTGGTTTAGATCATTATTACAAAACACAAATTCGTTTCTCACTATTATTTCTTATAAACAGCATTATTTCCTTGATTTTTAATATTTAATTCATGATTTTATTTTCTCAGATAAAAATTGTTCCATTATCAAAAATTTTTTTAAATAATTTGGCACACTTAAATACCAAATCGCAGTCAAAAAACGTATGCCCAAAACAGTTTTGCCCATTTTAAAAGGCAGCTGTAGTATTAGATGTTTACAAATGTCAAGATGTCTTGACAATGCACAATGTAGAAGAAACTTTATCAAAATTCCACAAAATCTTTGCTTATGTAAATACCTTTAGTTATTTTGGCATCTCCAGTTTCACAGCCATTTAATTTAATACATGCATCTCTCAATTCTCTGCCAGCAGCTCTATGTATAGCACCATCAACTACATGGTTTAAAAAAAGAAGCATTTATAAAAATTACGAAACAATCCCCACATTTGAAAAAAACTGAAATGTTATGCCAAATTTTACCTCCTCCACCTCCGAGCAAAGAGTAATTAGCAGCATTGACAATAGCATCAATTTCCAAGGTCGTAATGTCCCCTTGCCATAGAGAAATCTTTGAAGTCAAATCAAGTTTGTCTGGAGATTCTTGAAAAAAATTGTTTCATTTATATGATGCCAGGTCTCTAATTTTGTACCAAAACTAAATGAATGCATACCAGGACCAGGGATCTTCGTTTTGTCCTTAAAAATGAATTGTGCCCATGTGTGGATGTTATCAAGTGTTTTAAAATTATAAGCACATTGGTATCGACTTCGTCTCTTCTCCAGTTGAATCTCTACAAGAAATATATTTAACACAAATGATTGGAATATTCCTGTTTATTTTTGTTGTTGTTGCTGAAAGTAAAATAAATACAGTGGAACCTAGCATAACGAGCATAATTCGTTCCGGAGTCTTACTCGTAATGCGAAACACTTGTTAAGCGAAACACAGACTGATGTACCAATGGCACGAAAAGTTCCATCGCACAATTCGGGGATTCCCTTATCCACGTCACTCGTTATGCGAAACGTCGCTCGTTAAGAGAGTCATTTTTTTACAATTCATATAATTAGAATTTTATAAACACAGTATAATCATTATGAGTCATAAACAAATAAGAAACTAGGAAAAAACATTTAAAATAGAAAATTAGTATTATATAATATAAATTTCTCCCTATTACAAATTAATTTATACGCCAATTAACAGTGGCGTATAAATAAATTTTTGGGCCAAAAGCAACATTTATTTTGAGGCCGTCTCTGCTGAACTCACACCTTATAATGCTTATGCCGAAAATGCTTATGTCATTTGGGTCCACAGAGGGCCCTCGAACAAGCCTGAGGTCGATCGCCTAACATTACTTGCTTTTACTACCCGGTAATTACAGCAGTGCCCACCTAACTATGTATGAGTTCACTCACTATTTTCCACCTCCTCATCGACATCCAGTTCGGCCGGGCTTCCAGAATCTGTATGCGTCAAATTATTTTTGTCCTGCAGCACCTCATCCATTTTGACCTGACTTTCAGAATCTAAACGTATAATCTTAATTTTATCAAGTTCCTCGTCCAGTTTGACAGGGCCTTCGGAATCGGTATGTAAACCTCGATCAACCCCTGGCATCTCAGCAGATTCCATTTGACAAGGAAAGTGAAGTTTCGACTTTGAAGTGAAGTTTGGCTTAAAATGGCAGTTAGCACCAACACGATTTCTAAATACAGTACGAAAGAGCTGATGCGACAGATACACTGGAATAGATGAAAATGAGAGCATTATTAGACAAGAAATCTCATGCAGGTACAAGAGGAAATCTAGAAAATATAAAGTTGAGCTACCAACTAATAATTAATTCTCAGGGCGATATGCGTCTTGCCTTGACAATTATCTGAAATAATCAATCCTCATTGATTACAATTTGGTACAAAAGCTAACAGCAAAAGTTACAACTGAATACTTACCGAGCTGACAATTGACTAATAAAACGCAATAAACATTTCTTATTAGTTGAAAAAAATTAAAATATGGCAAGGCTTACCGCGCAGTTTTTATTTTTATATCGTCTGCTGAAGGTCATGAAACACGTGCAAATCGAAATTTCATATATTGCGTAGTCGAAAATGGCGGGAAATTTTAATACATTACCATATGGAAATGTATTAAAATTAACATTTTAGCTTCTTGAAAATTGGCTGCAAATACCAAAAAAAACACAATTTAAATACATATATGCTGTAACTAAAAACAATGGTTTAAAAAAAACGTTAAAATAGACAGTCTTAAAAGTTACACAAAAAAACAAAGACGTAGTCGCACGTCCAAATTTAATATTAATACAACATCGAACACTTTTTCATAAAAAGTAAATTGATTTAAAATATTAAATGATGTTTACGATAATAATTTCATATTTATGACGGACAACGCGTAAATTTGTTTCGCACGTTACTTTAGCACAGCTCGCAAGTGTATCGCTCTGAGGCTCCGTAATGTTTTCCAAAATGGCTACACGTTGACATCAAGTAGGCGTTAAAAATTGTACATTTACTATTGGTTTTTTATAAATACGGTGCAAGTCGGCATTAAAACTATACCAAATGGAGCGACAGGCGACTTCCTCACCTCTGCACGGAATTTCGGACAATGGTCAGTCGTCGGATTCGTCTGGCTCGATGACTTCCAGTTATGTCCAGTTGGACATGGAAGGTGTTATGCAGAATGAAAGTGTGGTTCATGCGTTGGTGGAGGAAAGTTCAAACAAGACCAGATCCCATTACGATTTCCCTCAGGATGATAATTTTTCGTTTGTTGCAACCGGTGAACCCAACATGTCTAGTGGTAATTCATTCATTCAATACATAGAGGTTGAGGTTTAGTTTTACGTTATACAAGTTAAACGACCTCATAGGAAAGGTAACAATCGTTCATATTTAGGTTACCTAGGCCACCTAAGTGCGTCTGACAGTCTCACTGGCAGCTATGAAAAACAAGGAACTCGTTACCAAGGATTTGGAACGTCATATTTGGAGAAACAGGGTTTTGGCTGGTTGCTGGAAGTAGACGATTCTGAAACAGAGGATGAAAGAAGACCACTATTGTACGGAAAAGCTTATAGTAATCATTGAGCATTTTCCCTTGGATTGTACAGCCCTTAGCTTTCCACAACTAACGCCGGTGGTCAAGTTGGTTACGCGCTTGCTCCCCTGTCAAAATCCGTAGAAAAATTATGGCATTTGGGAATTATTTTGCTACGATATGGGCTTGAGGCTGCACACCAGTCAAATGTTTTATATTTTTAAGAAAATTCTTATAAAAATTGATATATTAAATACCAAAGGTTTTGAGAAAGTTTGCTATGAATGCCAACTTACAAAAAGGGGGAGGGGTCTTTTCAAGAGAAATTGGGGATTTTGGACCCCCATTACTATAAACCCAGTCAAACAGCCTGATAGTTCAGAAATCCTTTGGATAACTGCGTCTAGTATATGTTGCATTTTTGATTTATACAATACTAGTTCATTTTACTTGATTACGGGTTATTCACATTCGCCTAATAGATGTGCCAATTGTTAAATATTTCGGCGACAATATTAACTAGTGACAACAATTTGGGTATTTCAGGGAGGAGTTGGATGTAGATTTGAAGGACATATTTTACAAAGTTCGATGTGTGTTATTCCCGTGCCCTGTTCTGGGTTACAATAGACAGATTCTAAGAGACAATCCCGATTTCTGGGGTCCGCTTTTCGTCATTTTGTCGTTTTCGCTGCTTTCTGTGTACGGGCAATTCAAGGTAATAATTTGCAACAAGGTTCAATTCCGGGACATAGTTAAAACTGAGTTTGATTTAAATACCTTCTTATTACAGGTGCTGTCGTGGATTATCACAATATGGATCTTTGGCTCTTTCATCATTTTTTTGTTAGCCAGAGTCTTGGGCGGTGAAGTAAGGAAGCACATTGATTCTTAAAATTCTGAAATGGCTAAAAACATTTGGTCATTATATAGGTGTGGCAAAAATTAGCTCCGATATGCGTAGTTTTCCCCAACATTCGGAGCAAAATTGTTGCACTATCAAGTCTTCCATTATCAAATTGTATAAGTAAATTAATTCAATTATTACAGGTTAATTATTCACAATGTTTGGGGGTGATTGGCTACTCCGTATTGCCATTAATAGTTACTGCCAGTGCAATACCACTTTTGCAACAATTTCTCCTTGCTTGCAGTCTAATAAAGGTACCATTTTTGTATTCACTATAAATACTTACAAAATAGTTTTAGTAGTGCGGCGATTGTTTAATTTTACCTTTTCTTTTCAGTTATTGGGGGTTGGTTGGGCGGCTTATAGCGCTGGATCGTTATTATGTGTTGACGAGCTGCAAGAAAAGAAGCCTTTGTTATTTTACCCGGTGTTTTTGTTGTATATTTATCTATTATCTCTGTATACTGGTGCATAATGCACATTATTAAGTTATGTAATAAATTTAATTTTCCATCTGTTTATTGCTATGTCCTACTTTTCTTATTCATTTTATTTAACCTCAGAATATTTGCATATTGTACAGGGCGTGCAACGCCATTCATGGGTACGTGCAGTACAACGGGGGTGCAAAATGAATTTTCATATTCATTGAAAATATGCTAGTTTAGCTTTGTTATAACCCAATTTGCTGAAATTTTTTAAAGTTAGGTCTTCAGCCAATCTTTCCGAAAGGGGTACATTTTCACATAGAATTACACAACTCATCTTTACGTTTTCATTTAGTTTATTCTGTGACTTTGCTATAATAATCAGTGCAGCGTTTTCATCTATCAGTCATTACACACAGTCTTTATTGGGTTTCACGTTGAAAAAATAAGTAGTTCAATAATATTTCACATAAAACTGAGGGTGAATGGATAAATAACCACTGCAGTTGCATAAAAGCTTTTTTATCCCGTCCTTCATTTAATAACTAAAAGGCTTTACGTAAAAAGTGGAAAAAGGATATGGGGAGGGGAGCTAGCAATTACGTAACATCTTGGCTAAAAAAATAGTCGAAAAAATTCGACCTAAAATTAATGTTCCTGACACCACGTTTATTAGTTTCAAAAAAATTGTATATACAAACCATGCACCCACAAGAATAAAAAACGGGGGTAAGGGTTTGTCCATCATTCAAACACGAGTGAGGCTGCGGCATAACTGACCGAAGAGTCGTGCATGTTGAGGCACCGGCTAGATTGTGCATATTTAAGGAACTTTAGGGACATCTTATGCCCGTTTCCAGTCTTCTGCAAGGTCTGAATAGCCTGAAACATGTGGATGTTTTCGTTACTACAGATTTTCTTTTTCCTTTATTTAAAAGTGATTTTAATCACCATTATTCGGGTATAACAGCCCTTGGTGCCCTGCTTTGGTGATATGAGACCTTTAGCATGGTATCGCCAACATGGTTGAATTCTTGTTACCCGGAATCTGGCATGTTGGATATATCAAGCTAAAGAATGAAATTCCACCACGGGTACTAAACCAGAATAAGACTAAATGCTCTACTGACTGTTCCAAATTTTTAAATATTCTATCACCGACAAATAATCTCATGCCAGACCTTACCAACCCATTTTTGTAAACTTGATAAATTAGATTCTAAAGATAGCAAAGCTTCTTGTACTCACATTTAACAATATTCCAATAGGATGTCGACCGCATATAGTGTTGCCAAACTTTTTAAGATATTCTGAAAATCCCTGTGGAGTCATTTCCTCAATCATGTCCATTCCCTAATAACCAAAAAAAAAATAGCAACAATAATTCCACAAGCTGTCAAATAGTATCACATTTGGAAAAATAGAGAAATAGATAATCTTACCATGCGATCCAGTTTCTCAACGGACTGGTAAATATGGCCGCACGATTTATCGTAATAAGTGTAGCGAAATCGATGGCCCCAATGACAAAAATCAGAAGAGATCACAAATAAGTTCTGGGGGTCAGCTAAATAATGGGCAAGGATTTTGCCATATTGAGTCTCCTTGTCAGTAGAAAGTGAGCCTACTAAGATTGGAATTATTGTGAATTGATCACGATAGCTAAAACAAAATAATCGCAAAACATGTAACCAAATCGTATTCTATGCTAACACTTAATAAAACAAGATTAATGGAAGAACAAAATAAAAATTGTGTTTAAAGTGGCACGAATCTGAAATTGTTCTTAAATAGCTAAATAATTAAAGCAGGGTGCTCAGTCGCCTTAATAGTTGAAAATCAACTGTCTGCATAAGGAAATTTTCATTAATCGGAAAGACACGAACAAGAACACACTTTTTTAAAACTATCTTGAACATTTTTTAAACTGTTTTAAAACTATTGTAGTGATTGGTCCTGGGTCCTTCAAATCTTTGAAATGTTACAGCAAATTTACTATTTTGTAAACTTGTCTATAATCCTTAATTGAACATGTTACTTTTAAATTTTTCAAACTTTGATTTAGGAATTTAGCAAAAATGTTATTTTGTCCAACCAGAAATTCACTTGTTATTTTAAAGATGCCAAGCAAATTTACGTGTCACTTACTCTTCCATGACTTTGGCAATGTAAGGCAAATGCATTTCTATACTATGCTCATCTTCATCAGTTTGCAAACTCATTCGTTCAAAACAACCGGTAGAAAACAGCTCGTCATATACTGTAACCAAATATCTATTTAATAGCATTATTCTTTTTAACCTTTAAATCTGAATTAAGGTCCATATATCTTACTTTTCATATCAATTGTCAAGTCATACAGAGGCGTCCTATATTTAGAGGTGGAAGATAGGGCACAACCTGAGAGGCGCACGTGGTGGGACGGACCCAATATGAAGACATGCTTACTAAATAATGAAAAAGATTTTGACAATTTTTTTAATTGCTCAAAGGTTTTACGCAGGGCAACGAAACTGAAAGAAGAAGTTCATCTCTGAACGATTTCTACAAAAGCTTACATGTGTTTCGGGATAACTTGACGATAAGCAAAGGCACTGCAAGCTCCACAGTAAGTGTAACCAGCATGGCTGCAACAGAAGCATTGCAAATTGTTAGGTATTTGTATGTTCTGCAAATATATGCCAGGTTAAGTATTGGCAAGCAACCTTTATACGCAAGTATTTAGCAAGCTAACAACCAGAACAAATGTTTCAAGATTTTCTTCCATCAGTGAAAACAGCTTGCGTCCCAGGGTTGCTTATCACTGTGTTAAAGTAACTAAAACTTACGGAGCAATTACTGCTCTAGCTGGAGTATGGGCAATATCAGCTAAGGCCAGCCAATCGTCCAGTTGACAATGCAATTCTCGTGCTTTACTCGCAAAGAAAAACACGGGAAACGATTACAATTATTATTCAGGTGAATTGATCTGACTACCAAAAGAATAACATGTGTAACATACACTTGTATATAATTCGTTTAACTCTGTAAAACCGATTTGCAAATAAAACAAATTAATAAATAAAAAATAAAACCATATCAAAGAAATTCTTTGCGGTCCAACTTTCATGGTTTTGTTATATTTTATTGACTTTGTGTAGGAATTTAATTACTACAACTAGTTCGATGTTATCATACTAAAAGGATTGAGTGCCCATAAGGGGAGGGGCATTCTTGCAAAATGCTTGAACGAGATTTTTGAGGGGTTGATACAAAATTGTGTTTGCAACTATTAAACGAAATTAAAAATCATATCGTGTATTCACACATATTTATGGAACATATTATAACCTCGCTAATAATGAGCTTTGATCGTATACGGAAAATACAGCTAGGGCACTTTAGAAAACTTTGGGAAATTTCTCGATTTAGGGAAGAATAAGGAAAAGTTAGCAAGAAATATACTTGCATCGTTGCAAATGCCATTAGATGAAAATTTGTTGATATTGTCAAAGCAATGATTAAAAATATCTGTATACGATTTTTCAAGTAATACGATAATTGATTTAAATGAATTTTTAGATATTATCACCAAAAACGCAAATGCAGTCCAGGGAATCAAATCTGGGTCATGTAAAAACAAGGCATTAGCATTGCTACAAAGCTTCTGCTTGGAACCCAGCCCAAAAAAATATCTGCTATTAATTATAACATCATGAACTAAAATTCTGAAATTTAAGATGTTACTAAACAGAAAATCTAGCTACAGTCATCAATGGGTTTTTTCTTTTTTCTAGATGCCTAGGCAGCAATATTTTCAATATCCGCTAAATATTTCTAGCTAGCCCAGCACCAAATTGACACAGTCACCCAGTCGATATCAGCTGAGTGATTATGCAGCAAGTGCTTTGCAAAAGTGCAACGTAAAAATCGCCCGAGGTTATATCATAAACAAACCATTAAAAAAACTAAAAAATTGCAATTTCATTTAAAGGGGTAGAAGGGAAATTCTGGTTCATTCCGCATATTTTCTGTGGAGTTAGAAACAATGCATTTTTCCATCCACGAACAAAGAAGGCTCTCAGCTGACACAGCTCCTGACCTACATATGCCATTGTGCTGTATTCCTTGTTTCCATAAATATCTCGACGGTTATGCAGACATCGAGAGGTCAATGGAACTGAAATTTTCTGAAAAGCTGATACTTTTGAAGCACGCCCACGGATAGATGGGTCTAAAGAAAGTGCCTAAAAATGGAATGTTACCTGATTCTGTGTACCAGCTTCCAGCATGGGTTGCCCGTCTAATTGACATTTCAGACCCTATTTTGTTGCCTGCAGCTTAATCCAGGGCCGTCTTCGGTCAAGTATTCAGTAGAGAACACGTGTATTAAATAACATATATGGCATAGATCAACTATGGATAGGTTTTTAGCAACCCACAGACCTGAGTATTTCACACAACCGAACTAAAAAACTAACGTCAAAGCTCACGACAATCCCAACACCACTGGCTACGATAGCGTCGCCACCTGACGATGAGTCCAGGCAACTGTGCCATAGTCACAAAAATGGGACATTCCCTCAATCTCTGGAAGTTCTTCCAGTTCAGTACTTGCAACTTTCAAAGTTTTCGAGATAAGAAAAATGTTGAAATATACAAAACATGTAAATGCAATGAAAATGGTTTCATTACTCTGGGAATCTCCAGGAAATGAAATTTTCAACTTCATTTTTCAGATTTTCCCAATTTTCCCCAAATTTCAGTCAAAATTCAAAAATACCTCTTGTCTTCTCATGCTGTTCAAGGAAATTCTTCTAGTCTTTAGAACACAATTTACAAAATCTGCAGCAATTGAATTATGAAATGGCTTTTCTATACTTCTTGCATTTATGCTGACCATGCACCTTGAATTCAACTTGGGATCACACAAACTACTGTAATGAAAGTTTCTTTCCTTGCTATATCTAAATTTTACATTTTTTAAATAAATGAAACCATGGTTTTGTAGATTAAAAGTTATACTTACAGATTATACTGAATGCGTGGATTCCAAATGTCTTTGGAAATGTTCAAAATCTTTCGTTTCTTCAGTAGTTTTCATGTACATTGATATCTAATCTCTCAAAAAATTGAAATTGATGCTATAGTATAACTTTTGAAATGACAGATGAAAAAGCATTCATTTACTTTCGAAATTAAGTTTTTATCATTCTCAAGATTTTTCAAAATAACTTATTTTCACGTGAGAAAAATACTGATTTTGGAATGTTCAACAGAAGAAGTTGTAATATATTGTAGAAATATATTACTTATTAGACATATTTGATCAGACATACATCATGTGATCAATATGCTATCTTTGGACATCTGGGGAATTTTCATAAACCAACACAGGAATGCTGGCGTTCTCTCCACCTGAAACAACAACAAAAATTTCTCAGATTATTTCTCCGATTTATTATTTACATATAAACGCATAAGAGGCTTAAATGATAGTAAACTGACCAGTCTCACAAATTATCAACTTCTCCACCACATTGATTCCATGATCTTCTTTTAGTGAACTGTCCTCCAGTGAACTTTTAGTGATATTTTCTACATCTATAAATTCTAAGAATTAATGCAAAAAAACGTTCGTTAAAATCATACTGAAAATTCAGGATATTTTCAAGTTATTAAAAAAAAAAATAGAGAAACAATCAATGAAATGAATTTAAATTTTTTTTTGTTCACGGGGTAAAAAAAAAACGTTCTCCAGAAATTGTTCAACAATCTTTTAAAAACTTTGGCTTGCTACCAGTTTGCTCAATTAATTAATTACTTTTATCCATAACAGAAAAAGACTGGTTATAAACTGGCTTATTACCAGTTTTTGAACAGTCATGTGATAAATTTGAAAGATTTGTCACAAACTGGTATTAAAGTGACAGTTAAAAATTAACAGTTTGTGGTCAGTTTGCAATCAGTAAATTGTTATAAAGTACTACTTTTAGGCAACTTAATTGGCAATAGTGTTTGCTTAAAAATTAACAGTTTGTGATGAATTGTGAAAACGGAGAAACCAATTTACCAAAATTACTAGTAATTATCACTTTGCGACCAAAAAATTGCCAAAAAGCAGGGGTTTTTAGCCGTTTATTACCACTTCTTTTCGAAAGGAATAACCAAAATATTCTAGTTCTCAGCACGACAACCACAGTTATATAACATAGCAACTATAGTACAACAAATATATAAACAACACCATACCTTCGTTGCAGAAAGATCTCAACTCAACTTCAGACTCGCATTCAGGAACAACTTCAGAATCGTTTTTGCTGCATGATAAATTCGAAATTGGATGATCGTCAGATTTCGAAATTGCGGTAGATTCCTTAATGGAGGACAAGGAGGCGGGTTTCCGTGGAATGTTCATAGACATTTTTATCTTTAAGAATTGATTGCATTTCAGTGAACTGCGACTAGCAGGTTTCAACTTTGGCAAACTTTTTTCCAGAGCTTTACAGACTGTTGCCAATTTTGTATTGGCAACAGTTGGCTTGTTCTTTTCAAAACTTCGTCCTCTTCGATTATGTTTAAGAATTGACTGACCCTCAGTCTTTTTCCCATAGATGTCCATAGCTTCACGTAGCTGGTCACCTAGTACACTGTCTTGGGTGGAATCTCCGGCACTTCCTGTGGCAGTTTTGATGTTTAAACTGTCTTCTTTGCTCATGGCTGGAGGCACTGAATGTACAGCTATGTTCGCAACAGCCTCATTTAGTTCATTTTCAACATTATTACAAAAAGGGAGCTCGAATTGTTGGTTTTCGGTCAAAGAAAGCTCCACAATGCCAGAAACGTCCTGAACACATCTAACATTTACATCAGGCGATGCAGTTTTGGCACTTCTTAAGTCGTGGCTCATCATGTTCATTATGTCAGAAACGACATCGAGATTCGGCAGTTTTACATTTGTAACAGGTTTTGATAATAGATTTCCCACAATAGTTCTTTCAACAGCTTTTCTTTTCTCGGTCTCTCCAATGTCACTATCAAGGTCTCTCCACGGGACTTTATTTTGGATGGGGTTTCTAACATCATCTGTACCTTTCGGCTTGCTCTCCTGACTTGTGTATGTTCGCCTTTTGGCTTTGTGGACTTTCGTCATATTTTCCGCATACTTGGGATTGTCAGCGCAGTATTTCTGGCAAGAAAAAAATCGAAATTGCGCAGATTAAATTCCCTGGAACATTGTTTAGTCAACTAATTTGCACAGCTATGCAAATACGTCACTTTTCCGAATTTTCCCTTATTTCTTTACTTACATCATAACTTAAGTTATGTTTATCGTTTTCCAAGTGGCATCTGGCAGTGGCCACATCCCCGTAAAACTCTTTGCACAAGTTGCAAAAAAATGCAGAGCAGGGTATCAGAAAATCAACTCCTAATAAGAAACAGTTCATTAAAAATGAAGTACAATGCTGTGTATGGCATCACAACAACAAAGAAATACCTCGCAATGGCAGCCACGATGCATCCCCTTCTGCAACCATCTTTGGTGAGTGCTTGAGTGAAGCCCATGGCCTACCAGCAAGCGCTACATGCTTAATGAAATCAACAAAATTTCATTCAGAATGTTGTATGAACACCGAAAACAACCATTCCAATCGAGTATCTTTAATTCAACTTTATATCTGCTTGCCCCATTTCTCTTATTTAGAAATTCAATTTAGAGCTTCCCAGAAACACATTTGTTAATCCAACTGAATATTTTTTAACATTTATCTTGCATTTCGAATAAAAGATAATCGACTGTATTATGATGACAGAAAAAATGCTTACCTCCATGTCATGAGAATGGTTCTTGTGCAAATGATTAAGTAAATCAGTCGTCAATGAAAAGACTTGATTACAAAAAATACAAAACTGGTCGTTATCGTCAATAAATCTACATGGCTGCAATGATACATTTCGCTTGAACGCCGGCTGTGATTCTGGCATCTCACTTGAAAGTTGTTTACAAACCTGAAAATGACACCAAATGTACAAATTTGAGTCCAAAATACACATAAGAGATGTTAACGTTTTGAAACTGCAAGAAGCAGTGGTGTTAAAAGACATTTAAAACAACTAAATGGTTGCTAGAAAAAGGTTATCATACTGGGTTAGGTAGGGTTGGCTCACGAGCTTCACAAACTTGGCTGATTGAAGTAGAAGATTGCTGCGGCAGTGTCACATTCAAGTGTTCATAATTTTTCAATTCTCTTTCCATGGAGTTCAAAATCCTCATAAGCCTACATACTTGTTGTCCAAGATCATCCTGCAGTTTATCATTTTCAATTACTTTTGGGTTGGCCTCGGCATAATTTTCGTTTTGTTCAGTTTGCACTAGCAACTTCTTATCAGTCTGCAAACTCTCAATCTTCTTGACTAAGATATCCAACTCCTTTTTTGTACGTGCATGCAATTCACATAACTTATTCCTTTCTTCAGCGGTCGTTGGTGCACAAATCTTAGACTCAACAGAGTGCAGTGAGGATTGACAGGAAATATTTGTCTTTTGCTTTGGTGGGAGTAACTGTGATGTGTCGTGGTGCTTTACACACGGCAACGTGTTCTGAGATGCTATCGATACAATCCTTTCTTTCTGGAACTCTGAAAGCCAACAAAAGCAAAAGGACTGTTAATTTAAGAGGCCACGGATCCACGGGTAGAATTTGGTAGACTAGCTAACCTTTTATGACTGGCGAAGATTTAACTTTGGACGTGTTCTGATTACAACTAGCGTTTCGAATCAATCCAAACAACTCTTTCACTAGCTGTGCCGCTCTCTCCAGAGTAAGGACTGAGATTTCAATCATATCTTCAGAAATTTCCGCCACACTGGGGAGGTCTGTCTCTGATGGCGAAGTTGACAAATACAAAAACGCGTCCACGTCACTTTCTTCAATATTCTCCATATCTGGAATAGGAAGCATGAACGGTGACATTCCCTCCAGAAGCAATTGCCTCTCAAGAGCGAGTTTCTGGTTCTGCAAGAATAAATGTTAAGCTTTAGCAGCATTTACTAGGAGATAACTTTTAAAGTACCGTTTAAAATCATAAGACTAAAACATATGTAAATCCATTCATTACAAAATAGGCACGCAATCGATTTTTATGAAAAACTATAGAAGAATTCGAATAGAAATAACCTTGGAAAATAACCCGAGTCCGGTTATTAACAGACTAGGATTTTTAATATGCTTGCGAGATTAATATAGTTAGTTGTCAAATTTGCATTCTTTCAAGAAATACAATGATTTAAACCAAAAACTTTCACAAACTGGGGATAAGCGATTGAGCATGGGTCTTTTCGAGCGGTTTACTTTACACTGGAATTCTAAATTAGCGGAAGGAATCTTTAAATTTAACCATTGAGGTGGTTCCATGAAGATTTTATACCACCTTGGATACATGAACTTTTACCCCCCTAGAAGACAACTTTGAAATTAACAAGAGAACATAGAAATCATTGTGGCAAATACAAATGCTACGGAAAAATAAAATTATTGACGCTGAATAAATGAACACAATTAATATACTTTGAAGGAAGAAAATTATTTTAATATCAAATACCAATGTGTCGATAAAGGACTGCTTACAGTACTAACTCAAGGTGGAACAAATCTGTTTAGTAAAGACTAATTCATTACAAGAAAATAACGAAATATTAGGGCATTATTTGACAAGTCAAAAGCAACTTCAAAACAGCTGACACTTTTAAACAAAACAAAAAATTACGTTTTCAGTCAAAAAAACCAAAAAAAAATAAAAAATTCTAATATCGCAAAATACACTGCATGCTTACAAGAAGCTTAAAACTCCAGCCATCGACTGAATGATAAAGTCAAGCAGTTTAACAGACCACCTTGTTAACTAAGAGTAAAAAAATACTATAAACGACATAAAGGGCCCCCCTACAAAGTGCATGACGCTGGAACGACGACAAGAGTTATAACGAGCAAAATCAAAGTACGAGTTTGCAATCATTCCAGTACATGGGTAGCTCAAAACCACTGAGAAGCCAGGGTTTGTTGAGTTCAAACTGCAGAATGAGGAAAGAATATGCCTTGTTTTGCAACTCTAACAACATATAAAAGGCAAGAAACATTTGGACTAGTCATAACTTATATAGCATATGACAGTCGAGACATCAAGCTAAAACAGAAAATGAAACGCTCTACATTTCATCACACTCATATATTCAGAAAGCATTCGACTCCGTCAAATTTGTTTGTACGACATTTTCGTTCGTTTACAAATTGAGTCGGAAACTATTATCAATACATAAAACAAGACGAAAAAGAATACAAAACAAGCAGCTTAGTCGGTGTCCTCAGCCTCGTCCACGATTTCCAAATCACTTTCCAGACATGTATCGTCTGCTGCGAATTAAACAAAATAAACGTTTGAAAAGGGAAAACGGGTACCAGCCTTTTCCACTGCTGCTGCTTTTCGACCAATGATGTTGATAGAAAGAATGGATCAAAACCAATTACCTTCATCAACTTCAGGTGAGTTTATACAAGGGTCACCTAACAAAATGGCTTCCATTTTTTCCATTTTTGAATCGTCTAAAGGAATATCAAAGGTATGCGTTACACCCTGAGCCAAGTTCAAAATAGGAAAACCATCCCAAGTTTTCGTATAATTTATACATTAAAACTGATAAAAGTGGGCAACATCTGCAGATAAAAATGAAACGGGCCACACAAATAAATCATAAGAAGGGCAAACAGTCTAATGGGCTATAACCAAAATGCACTGTCCAAGCACTGTTCTGATAAATACCGAAGTATAATTAAATAGTAACACCTCGTTCACACGATGCAGTTTTTTTTAAGAAAAGGTGCTAACCAGAAGCAGTGTTCACACACAATTCAGTTCCAAAATGTAGCCGGCTTCAATTTTCTATATTAGTTTTTCAATCACTTACGTTTGCGATTTTCAGTGATAAAGCCGAATGTAAAAAAACGAGTTTGAAATTAATCAGTCACGGCTGGGACCGTCGCGCGTCAACGAGCAAATAGAAAATGCAGGTGCCACTCAAGAATATGATAAGAAACCGCATTAGGCAAAACAACCGATACGACCTGGTGTGAACGAGCTGTTAGCCATAGGCAACAAAACCATAACGTGATTTTCAGCCATGTTTACTCACTCTGCCACTGTAGTTTAGGACGATCGTTCATCGTTATTGCGATGTTACCACTTCTATGCTGCAAATTTAAAATCCTTACCTTCGTCTGCTGATAGTTCCACTAAATTGCTGCTCTCGTCGACTTCTTGAACCATGGTAGTTTCCATTTTCTCGGCATCATCCAAACCTTGGCTTCCCATTTCCGCAGACGAATCTTTCGACCACATTAACTTCTTCGTTTCCTCCTCATCCAAAGTCACAACTTCTGTGATCTGCCAAGGCAGCGCCTCATTTGCTTCATCCTTCTCTGCATTTGCTTCATCTTCATTCTTTTGAGCTGCTTGAAGATCGGCTCTCCTGGGAGTAACTTTGCGCCGGCATCTTCCTCCAGACGCCTGGCTGGAATTCTTCGAATCAGTTTGTTCTGGTGATTCCAGGTCAATGACATCGTCTTCAGTAATTCCTTCAGTTGAAGTCTTCCCTCTGACGGGTCTTCCAGCTTTGTCGCGCTTTACACCAGTGGCGAGCGACTTGCCTCGTGACGTTTGCCTTCGAGGTCTTGAAGGGATTTCTGCCTCGGGGAGTTTAGTAACTGCAATAACAGCCTGACGGGTAGATCTTGTTCCAACTCTGGTAGTGGTGGGTGTTGCTGCTTTGGCACCACGCGAGTACTTGCTGGGTGTAATTTTTTCTGACGACCCTGGAGCAACGCCTTGTGATGCGCTCTCTCGCTGGGCGACTTTGGGTGTGTCAGCTCGACCTCTACCTCTCGGAGCACCCCTTCCTCGGCCACGAGAGCAGATTGCTACTTGGCGCCGTTTGCTTGGGGGGCAATCTGGATCCTCTATTATATCCTCCATTAGATTTGAAGCACAAATATCAACTGTGGGCTTCTGAAGGGCATCAAGCTCACTACTACTGCCATGTTCAGAGACATTTGGATTAGCAATATCTTCATTCACAGTTACATTTTCCAACTTATCACTGTTGTTGCTGGTCTGCAAGTCATCACCCTTTCCTTGGTTGTCTTCAAAGTTTGCAGTCTCACTCGAATCTTCTTGGTTATTCGTGGCACTTTCATCTGGAATCTCCACAGCAGGGGCGTCATCATCCCCTGAAGTTGTACCTTGTGGAACACCAACTTTGCTAATACCTGACATGGGCAAAATACATTCTTCATCCTGTCTGTCATTGTTCGTCACATCTGCAGAGTCCACCATCGTTGCATTTTCTAAATTTATATCACCTGAATCAAAGTTTGTAATGGCTTCATCAGCTACATCTTTATCTATGTTAAGCCCTGTGTCCATTTCTATGACCATGTTATCTGTAGCTGCAGTTTCCAGTGTTTCATCTGAATTTTCTTTGGTAACGTCATCTTTGTTTGCATCTTCGATAGCTACATTTTCTTCACTGACACTACCCTTATTAGCAAGTTCTTGAGTTGTCACGTTATCAACAGATTCTTCAGTCGCATTATGTGTATTTTCTTCTTGGGTTCCTGAATCTTCGTTAGCTGTTTTTTCGACATCATCTTCGCCTGCAGCGTCTGCTACCTTATCTTGATCGACATCTTTTCCCGCAACTTCTGCTAACTTTTCTCCATCGACATCATCTCTGCCAGAAACTTCTGCCACCATTTCTTCATCGCCATCATCTTTGTTTGCAACTTCTGCTACCATTTCTTCATCGACATCATCTTTGCCTTCAACTTCTGCTACCTTATCTTCATCGACTATGTTAGCCACAATTTCATCTTCAGCTACGACATCGGCTACTTCATGCTCTTGGTCCACATTGTCAATTATTTCATCTTCCTCAACAATATCTGCATCATTTATCACTTCATCTTCCGCAACAATATCTGCATCATTTAGCACTTCATCTTCCGCAACAATATCTGCATCATTTAGCACTTCATCTTCCTCGTTTGCAATAAGTGTGCAATCATTCTCTCCATCCACGTCACCTTCCTCATCATTGTTCTCGTCAGCTTCTTCAATTACGACTTCACTATTATCTTCATCTGCATCATCGACTATTGTAATTTCAGCATCATCGCCAAAGTCTTCAATCACATCATCGTCACAGTTTTCATCTGCATTCTCAACTTCTTCAGCAGAATCTACATTTTTCATCTCCATATCTTTAGTAGCGTGGTCCACATCACTTGAATTTCTTTTATTTTCATGATCTTCATCAATGATTTCATCATCAGTTACCATTTCAAATTCGTTCTCTGGTTCTTCAGCCATCTCGTCATCAGAAATCTTGTCAAACACATTTTCTTCAGGCTTTTTTGCAGACTCTTTGCAAACTTGAGAGTCTTCCATCATTTCGTCATCAGAAATCTTGTCAAATACACTTTCTTCCAGGTTTTTAGCAAACCCTTTGCAGACTTGAGAGTATTCCATAATCTCATCGTCTGAAACTTTTTCAAAAACATTTTCCTCTTTAAATTTATTAGCAGACGCCTTAGAGGTCTCTGGAGATTTACTTGACTCTTGATGGCTACTTTTTTCAGTAGTTAGTTCAGTAACTACAGCAACAGATGAAGCTTGATCTGATTTGCTGACATTTTCCTTTTCTGTGTCAGGAGAGGCTGCTTTCACATTTGATTTAATTCCAGAATTGCTTTCAGAAACCATTTCATCATTAGTGATCATTTTTGTCACATCACCCTTTTCGTTGTTATCTTTCAATTTGTCTTCCGGCTCTTTCGCATCAGCATTAACCGAGATTTCGTTTTCCAAAATGCTAGTTTTTAAAGAGTCGTTCTTTCCAGAGGCCGCTGTTGGTTTTGTGGATTCCTTACCAGCAGCTGAATCATCGTCGTCGATGTTAATTATTTCAGGTTCTTTTTTTATATTCTTAGGAGGGAGAATATTGATATCGCCTTGTTGAGAAGTATCTGTCGGCGAATCCTTACTCTTCGTACTCTTCTTCTTCTGCGAATTAAGCACCGACTGAATATGTTTGGCGTAACTGGGTTGGCTTTTGCAAAATTTCTAAATTCCAAGATATAATAGTTTTAGTTAATTTGTTACATTTCTTCTTGAAACTACAATGATGAGTTAAATGAGTGAAGCCAATTCGTGTTTTCACAATAGCATTACAAATTACATCCACAATAAAGATGTACGGGACACATTTGGGGGAAATCTTATACAAAGGTTTTGATCCTGCATCTTCGCCATGCAACCAAAACAGGTCTTCACCAGCAAAGCCCCAAAGCCGGATCAAGGCTTGCTTGTATAAAAAAAAAGCTTTTAGGCTTTGGTGGATAAACCTAATGGAAATTATTTAAAACCTATTCCGAGCAATAATCTAGGTTGTTAAGTTTCCAAAACTCTGGCATGAAATCAATCAGAACCTATTCTCATTCGATAGGTATTTTTAGCATTCTGAGAATAAGTGTGGATCACGAACATGGCGATCAACAGCTTCAATCACTTTCTCATCTCAAAAACGTGCATGAAACAACGACAAAACAAAATGCAAATGATAAAAAAAAAATGGTTAAACATACACTGTAGTTGGCATTGTGCTTCAAGCTTTCTAAATGAATGCGGGCAGCGCGCGCATCTCCGGATAGTTCCTTGCACAAATTGCAGTAGAAGGAATTGCAGGGAATCATGAATTCAACTCCTATAAAACAACAGCAGTTCGCATATTCAGCACAACAATATAAAACAATTAATGTATAAATCTTGCCCAAAGGCGCACACAATCGGTTTGCGCATTTGTTAGGGTTGACAAGAACAAGTTCCAAATTTCAAGACACAGATGGTACTTTTTGGTTCAGCATACGAGCACTTCCAAAAAAGTGTTCTGTGTAGGGACATTACGGGTTACAGCAGAGTTAACCGAGTTAACGGTTTGGGGTTCCATAATTTCTGTTGAATTGGATACTTTGTCAAAATAAAATATCAAAAGCTGCAACGGCAAGTGGCTTTGGGTAGTTTCCACTTTATAAATACTGAGAAATTGTCTACACTGTCTACTGTATACAAGACAAATACCAACAATCGTAAACGCGTAGGTGAACTATTTGTTGCATAACTAAAGCTGAAGATGAAACTTCGCAAAAGTACTTATTCAAATAATACTTTAGTAGAAAAATATTCGTAAACAAGATTTTTACAAGGTATTCTTGTTTGGATTTTTTAGCGGAGAGGCGAAAGCACAAAAAAAAAGTTTAAAACTTGAAAATACAATGTATTTTGCAATGGAGTTGCTCTGGATAAACATTATTTACATTTGGAAACTTGACTATGGTCATGTTTAATCCCAAAGGATGACTTTCTGTAAATCCACTCTTGCTTACACCTGTAAATTCCTTTTCTCCCATCACATCATTAGTATAATAGGTCTAATTTAATTATATTACATCAAATTAAGCTGGTTCCGGGTTCAGTTCATACAGCATAGAAAATCCGGAGCAGACAAAGTGAAAACACCAACAAATCATGGCACAACCAATTTGCCAAGGTGGAAACTACCCTTCGTGCACTACCACTTGTCCGACAACTGAGTTCAAGCTGGAAACCATAGTCGACATTATCAGAACGTCCAGCAAACACATCTTAATGAAAAGCCCGCACTATCCATAAAACACTTCAGCGTTGCAGCTGTAAAGGTAAGGGCAAAAAATTCCGCCTACCTCTAAAAGGTAAAAAGGTATACTTTTTTCCGGGACTCAATTCACTTTCAGAAGACTTCTCTGCCCATGGTCGCTCTTCTGGAGGCACAAGCTATAATTGGCAGCACATTTCAAGAAAACAAGAACAGCAAAAAAATGATTTATTAATACCAATGGCAGAGGCTGGAGTAAATTACTAGGTGCCCTCCAGTAGCACGAACGTAGATGGACGGACAAAACCTCAGAGACACTCACTTGCATGACATCGCAATGGTTTATTTGCAAGTGCTTGAGCATATCCTCGGCAACCGGCAGGATGAGATTGCAGTGCTTGCACCAGTGATCCCCGTTGTCGGTGAAGCGATATTGTTTGGTTGGAGTCCCAACGCTGGTCGTCTCCACAAGCTTGAGCTCTTCACAAATAGTTGCTGGCTTCAAATTCAGCACAATTCTAGAGGTTTTATTATTGTCTTGTGGCTTTGGTGCACCGCTGTCTTTCTTATCAGGCATTAGCTGGGCACGGGCACTGGCACGATCCTTCGAAGCGCTTCCCAATAGGTGGGGCGTGTCTTTCAAAACCTTGCAGACTGCCTGATATTCTTTATTGGTGTTGTTCAATTGTAACTTAATTTCGTTCTGCAACTTCCTTGCATCGTTCAATTTAGGATCTGTAAGTCTCTCTTGGCTGGTGAGGTTGTGCATGATGGCAGTGCACTTCGACTTCAGACGTCTCATTTCCCCATTTAACAGATCCTTCTTCTTTCTCAGCCTCAACTCTTGATCTTCCAGCTCACGGCGCTCTTTTACGGTTTGCGGCACGGAGTAAATAATAGGTTTCGACTGTTTCGTCGAATTTGCCGACGTGCTGGTATCTCTGACGTTCCTCGAAGCAGCAGAATCCTTAGAAGCAGAATTGCCCCTTTTTGAAGAACTGACATCTTTTGAGGCAGAGTAGCTACGTTTCGAAGAAGATGAATCTTTTGATGCATAGCTGCCATCCCTTGACGTCGAAACACCATCTTTTGAAGTTGACACTTGCGGTCTTGAAGTCGTACTCGCATCCTTCGAAGTAGAAACCTGCGATCTTGAAGTCGTATTTGCATCCTTTGAAGCACTCTTCCATGTCGAGCTGGATCCTTTCGTTGAGGAACTAATGTCCTTTGTGTTTACAGTCCTAGGCCTGCCATACCCCCCGCCCTTGTATGAAGATGACGAAACTGTCCTCGTGGATGTGGAGGGCGCACTTTGCTGTTTTCCAACTGGCCCCACACTTTTCCCCCCTTTATTAAAAGCACTGACCGTAAGGCTCTTGTCATTTTTTTTTTCAACAATTGCTGGAATGGGGGTCAAGATTGCCTGCCTCTGGTTGTTGTCATTACTATTCTTGCCCCACCTGGAGTTTCTGCTCTTATCAGGTATGATGTTAAATCGTAAATTGGCATTGGGCAAAAAGGGCGCTGGCGTGATTCCCGGAAAGCTTGGAAACACGAGAGGCATTTGTGGCCTGTGTAACAATGGCGGCATGAGTGGTGGAGGAACTGGCTGTGGTGGCATCTGGTGGTGCATCGTTGGAATTAGGGGTGGCTGCACCGAATGAGGGATGTATGTCGACTGCATTGGGGTGACCACAGGTCCTTGACTAAACTGATAGTCCTGCTGAATTGGGGGCGGAGCATATGGGTAATGATGCACAGGGGCTGCTGGGTACTCGTTTCCAGCAGAATAATTACTGACTGGGCCAAAAGACGTACCAGAGCTTACAGGAGCCGGTGCTGGCTCAGGGTTTCCAGGATAAATTCTGGAATCGTCTTGCCTATTGAGCGAATAGTTGGTAACAGTCTCGCTCTGGTATGGAACTTTTTCAAATGAAGCAGGTTCTGCCTTTCGTTCATCCTTGGGCTCCACTTTTGGTCGTGACTCTGTACTGGCATTGCTCAGCAAGTCCATCAACTGCTGTGCCAGGTCAGTTGTCTTCCCCCCTTCCTTTGGCAAACTCGGCCCCTGGTGCTTGACGGAATCGACCTTCTGTGAAATGTGCTTCAGAAGAGATTCCACAAGTACGTCTCCAATACTGGTAGCCGGTTTTTGGGAGTTATCCTTCCCCATTTCCTTGCGCTCCTCTGCATGCTTGCTCATGTTTTCCCAGAACTGGTCCTTGGGTTCGACCGCTGAAGAGTGCTGGGGTGTAGGCCTGTCTTGATAGAGGAAATCGTCGGAATCAATACTGTGCGAACTTTGAGCACTGATGATATCTCTGCGTTTGTCTTCTGAATGGTCAGCTTTTTCTCTGAAATGTGACACAACAGAGTCTTCATCTTTGCGCTTCAATTGCTCCGACTCAGCCGCCTGCGCTGCCATGCGCATGCGATACACGTCCATGTTGCTAACAGGCCTGTCTTGGTCGTTCCAATTCGATCTCTTATCACCATCCGGTTGGCGAGGTCTGCGGGTGTAAAGAGATTCCCCACCTGAATGAACCGATCTCTGATTGGTATTCAAGTAATCCCCACCGAAGGAGTCTGAATGGCTAGGGTTATTATTTGGCCCGTTCCAATTTGTATTATTGCCACCTTTCTTCTTCTTCTTCTTCTTTGCTGGAGGAATAATCACATTCTCCGCTCCAGCAGGCACAGGCTTGTTCCAACTGGATGAGACTGGGATAGTAGGAGTATTTGCTCCGTCCTTATCGGTAAAATCGAAATTATAGTTAGGAGATGGTCGGTTTGGTAACCCGTCTTCGTAGCGCATTGTGCTTCTATCTCTGTCTCCATCACCCAAGCCCACCGACGGTTTGTTGTAATATTCGCCTCTTGCAGGATTGGGCCGGTCCCACACGGGTTCAGTGTAAGGACCGCCAATTGCATCGCGGGAATAATCCTAGAAAAAGCATTCATCTTTAGTGGCAAACACATACTTTCAATTAACAAGTTAGAAAATGTGAAGAATTGCTTAAAATGGGCCGATAAGGAGAAATACATAAGTACAATCAAAATGAAATACATTTAAAGGTACGTTTAAATATACACAAATTGAAATGACATCGGAAAACGTCCAGATTCCTACATATCAATACCCAAAAGGTATGTATCCAGGTTTAAAACCAGTGTTGAGCAAGGGTCATCGTTCAATACCAACCCAAGCTTAGACATTTTGCAAAAAATTAAAAAAGCAACTTTAAATGATGTTCTCCACTGCAGTATGGTTATAAAGTAGCCCATTTAATTGCATGTTTAGACAGGTCCACTTGTAGAATTTTGATCTACAAAACTCTTCACATGCATGAACCACTTAAAATGCAATGATTAACACTGGTATTTCAGTGTGTAAATCTGCACGAATTCAAAAACCGTTCCGTATTATAGTTGTTAATCATTGCAGACAAACGTATGGTATGTCCAATTATTTACACAAAAATTAGCCGTCTTAAATTGTCCACAAGAAGCTGGTTGTAGCAACTATAAGTCAGATGTCACTTTTGTTTTCTTAAGGCAGCGGTCAGAATAGACCACAACCTTTTGCCCAAGATGTAAATGCATCAAGCTTGTAGTATGACACATGAACCACGCAAAATAAATGATGCATCACTCGAAAGAATTACGGGCCTCCAAATTGATGTTTTTTTTCCTTCATAAAACGTCAAAAAACAAGAAGAAATCACGTTTGAATAATTCTGAAATCCGTGTGCTGGCAACACTAGATTTTAGAATTCATTCAAAAAGTTTATTACTGGTAACATTAACCATTCATTTAACAAGAAAAATTGTACTGCGTTCAATTCCTAATTAAACCAAATTCAACATCAAGAAATTGGATAAAAGCTTTTGCAAAAAAGGCTCTAATTTTGATAAACTTGTACACATATGCCCAGCATGTGTACACCAGTAATGAATTACAAGAACGTTTATACGATTTATGTTGTCAATTGTCAAGTACTGTTGATTACGTGGTAGATTTTTAATTTGATTCCGATTTGATTAATTATTCTCGTGTAATATTACAATTGCTTGAAAATGCACATAATATAGTATAATATACAGTATACATGCTCAAGAAATCTCATTGGTTAGGTTTATTCTTGAGGCATCCATTAAGGATATCCTCAATTTGTGCAACATATTTATGTATAATCACTAGCCCGGTTCAATATTTTTACCCGCCATTTTCTTTTCATCCCTTAAATGGAGTCACAGTCTATGCCTATCTCTTCATTTGGATAATCAAGTTGCGAGTAGCAAAAACTCACCACTGAACACACGCGAATACAGAATGGTCATGCAGTTTTGTTGGAAGTGAATTTTTCAAAGTGAACCAGATATCCATTTGTAAACTTAAACTGCAAAGCCCAATCAAAATGCCACATTCTATGTAGCTTTTGTCTATTTACCAAACGTTTGTTTGGGGAGTTAATATCCACAAGCAGCCAGGTTTTTAAAAAATGCAAACTATACTTACTGCAGTAGAAATGTGAAACAAGAAAATATTAGCTGACCTTACCTTTTCGCGAGCTCTCTTCTGTGCAGATTCTTGGCGAAGTTCATCTTGAATTAATGAATCTGGCATATCATCATATCTTTGTTGGGTTTTCTGCCTCTTTGCAGTTCTGTGAACTTGTCTCCTCTCTGGCCCAGTAAAATTGCCACCCCCTCTGTCATTATTCCGAAAGCGATCCTCCATAAAATCTTGATCTTCAAACCAATCGGTAGGCGCTTGGCCATCCATGGGATCTCTCGACATGTTTATCTGACTCCTTGATCTATCCATATCCATGCCCATCTGCATTCTCGATCTCTCTACATCCATTCCAACATTGTCTCGTCTCATCATCCCACCTCGATCGTCTGGACCCATCCAAGAATTAAACCTCTCATTTTGGTTATTGTCTCGATCCCAAGGATTGATGGATCCTTGGTGATGTGCAAAGCCTCTACCAGCCATGTTGAGCCTATTGTAATCTAAAAATAAAGCTAGAAGAAACAATGTGAAATCATTAGAAAACGCAAAAAAAAAGAAGGCTGTTAGATGAAGTTGTTGGCTGACACTTTAGAGTTTTCATGAAAGGAATTTCACTGAATGGCAAAGTAATGGACGCACAACTAGTGTCTAATCAAATTATCATCCTGTATAAATTAGAATGGGAACACAGGTAATTTAAGGTACATTTATGCAATCTGCAATGTTCAGCAAAATACTTCAACGTCAGTGAAGACAATATCGTTTCCGTGTTATTTTGATTTTATATGCGTTTTTAAGTGAACAAAACTGATCTACAGACCATTATAAGTACATTGCAAAACAAATAATTACTAGATAAAAATATGAAATTTAATTAATCAAGCGTTTATTCTTGAATCTCCCAATTCGATTACACTCGGTACTCGGTCAAAAAACAGAGTAGTCGAGTATGAGTAAAAATACTCAAATACCCAGTACTCAATACCAAACATTGGATTCCTTAATTGAAACATATACTAAGGCATAATATTAAAATTGCCAATTTTATGTTACAATTAGTAACATACGTAGAAGGTAAATTTCGACTTCGAACTCCCACGTGCCCTTTGTGGCACACCGGTTGAAAACCACTGATCTATATATTTCACGACACTATTGAAAACCTTTTTTATCTAAATTTAGCTGAAAAAAGATTGGAAATCTTATACCATAAAATACCTAAGCGTATAGTTAATGCATTTGGGACTCGACCCACATAGCAGTTGAGATTGGGATTAAAATTTGAATTTGTAATAGATAGGAAGACAGGTAAAAGCATCCAGCGACAATTTCAACATATGCATCTTGTGTTCCATGAGTTGAAAAACACCGAGTTAAATTAGACGATCAAAAATGCATACTTTTTGCAAGTTATAGTATATTGCATTAAATGAAACCCGAAACCACAAAGTTGGCAAGGCATGCAATAAATCAAAATAACTGCACAAATGATCAAAATCATATAGGCCACAAAAGCGTAGCACGTGACGGCCGTACATGCATCTTGTTAGGCCTACTCCTGCAAATCAGTTATTATGATATGGAAGCGAACAACCTAGTACTTAATATTTACCTGAAAAATGCGGTGCTCAAATACGAACAACTCCTTTCGTAGAAACCACTTGATATGTTGTTTTAGTGTTCATTCGACAGTCTCCCATTTTGTGCATGTCAATTCCAAGGTCATAATTATAGGAAATTCGCTTCTTTCAAACGCAGGAGTATTTTTTACCTTTCACTCACTTTAGTATTCACAAGCCTGTCACTAATTTGAAGAAAGCCTTTGCTAATGTAATTGCGTTGAGTTAAAACCGCAAACAATCGGAAAAACAACGCCTATATAATCAAACTGCAGAACAGAACTGCGCGTGCCAAAAACAAAAGAGGGCGCTCTAGCTTGTTGAGGTTCACTTTTCAAAGCTCGAGCCTACATTTTCGAGTCGAACGAGTCGACCTAAAACTCGACCTACTTACCTCCCCTTCCATCTGCTTATTTCAGGCCCGGGTGCTTCAAAAAGATCCAAAAATGAAATTTCCTATAAACATCTGTCGATGGCATGAAACACCTGCAGGGAAAAAATTATTTGAATCAAATTTGCTTATTGCATGTGTATTTTATTGATATTATTTTTTTTTTATAAACTCTAGATAAACCCAACCATAAGGACGGATAACAGGGATTGTATTTGTATTTTTTGTAACCATTATTTTCGCATTTTCCAGAAAATTTCAACTAATTTTGTTCATTTTTTTTACAAAATGAACAATGAAGTTATTTCAGCTTGACGAGGAGATTAATTGGTTAGTTTTATATGCATAAAAATTGAGTGCATCCATTTTGCAGTTTCTGAATATGTATAAAATTTGCAGATTTTCTAGAAAATTATTACATTTTTACTGCAGAAATATTGAAATGAAAGGAATTGAGGTTATTAAATTCTGTCATTTGCACCTGGAGTTTGTATAAAGCTCTCAAATTTGTATAAAGCGCAGTACATTTTCTGTTGTGTAAATATATTACTGAGTGCAGTTTATTATTATTATTATTATTTGTATAAACTCCAGATTAACCGATTCTCTCCCCTAACTAACCAAGCACCAACCCCAAACAAGACATGATTATTTATTTATTTATTTTTAACGCCAAATGATGAGCCATCATCACTTACCTGGAAATTTTGCCAATGAAGGGGACTTCCAAGGGATATCGGTTAAAACTCTCAACCGAAAGAGCCGCCAATTAGAGAATTTCTCCCATCATTTTCTCATTTTCCTAGTTCTCGTGACATCTTGCAATATTTGGGTACAATACTCATATTTAAGATTTGAGTCCATCTTTAATAACATAAAATTGTGCCATTTTACTCATTAGCAATACAATAAGTGCAAATCGAAGTCCGTCCGAAATAATAACAGCAAAATAACTAAAATTGCATTTTTACTTTTATCCATTCCTCAAGACGCATATACTTGACACATACACAGCCCGAACATCATCTCCATTAATTGATATTGTATACAGACCGCACATCAATCAAGTTTGTGACCTTCATCTTTCTTTTGCGTCTCCCTCTTTTCCTGTGTCGGCGTCTGGGTCCTGGTATTACTTCATTCGAAGCCATGTTAGTATTCATATCATAACTGATGGTAGTATTACTGTTTGGCCAGTACATCGAAGAGACATCTTGACCGTTGAATATGTGGCTTACGTCTGTTTCATATTGTGGTGCACTTTCATAGGAATAGTTCACCTTTGTCTCTTCTTTTGGGTAATCCATTGTGCTCGTAGATGCACTAGGTTCACTCTTCTCCACCTGGTCCTGTACTGGTTCCGGCTGTTCTCTGCCTTCCTGTACTGGTTCCGGCTGTTCTCTGCCTTCCTGTGTGTCTGAGCCTAGCTGCTTATTCTCGGTGACTTTTTGCAAGATGTGTTGCAAAAAAGTCTCAGCCAGTTGGCTGGAATTGACATTTTGTAGAATGTACTTTAGAAGAGAATTCACCAGCACGTCTCCAATGTCCTTAGTATCTGTCAATGGCAAACCCAGCAGAGATGCCTTCCCACTGGATTTAACCAGAAGGTTTACTAAATGTTGCTCTAGGTTAGACTGTGACCCATCTTTCTTGGAACCAGATTCCAGATGATCAAAGTCACTACTAGACATGGCACGATTCTCGTTACAGCTTTGATTATTCAGCTTTTGAAGCATCGGATCCTGACTTAGCTTGAAACCTCTGACCATATTTTCCCAAAACGAGTTCTGGCATTCAGCAGTTTGTGAGCGCTGCTGGCTTTGCTGCGATAAAAAAACTTCTTTGATGTGGGAGCGGAACCCGTCAATCTCTTGGCTGTTTGTGTTTTCGGGACTGATGAATGGGATTTCCCTACGCTCGTTCTTTTTGGAGGAAGTGTTGATATCTAAGCCGGGGATATTGGTAACCTCCCCAAAACTGGTGCTTCCCAGCGATTTGCTTACGTTTAAGCATTTCAAAGATTCAGCATCTCGAAAGTTGGCTTTTTGTCCAGGCAGACCCACCGGAGCTGCAGCTTCTGCTCTTTGGTCATTTGAGATGCACAAAGGTCGATCTCTTTCACTGCTAGATTCGCTCGATTCTGACGTTGTGTCAGAGTCAAGCTCTAGGTCAGAATGTGATCGTTTGCATTGATATTTTAAAAGGTTGGTATCGTTAGCCTCTGCTCGTGATGATGTTCTGCTGGTGTTTTGTTTGCTATTGCCTCCGTAAGCCCAATATGAACTAGAACCTAAAGCAGCAGAGCTTTCCGGCCTCCTTGCTACAACTGTATCTGTTGCTGAAAAATCGCACTTCGAAGATGGTTTGTCTTGGTTGCTCACCCGCAATTCATAAGGGGGCGTACTGATTTGACAACTCCTATTACTCATTACATCAGTATTGGAAAAAACAAAATCGCTGCTGGGAGATGACGTGCTCTGCAAATGTCCATAACGTGATACGTTTCTTTCACAGTGTCCGTTTTTGAATGCCACTTTATCATCAAAATCAAATCCATAGTTGGGATTTAGATTGCGCTGTACTCTTTCACGGTGCAACATTGTTTCTGAATTGTCTCTGTTATACTGCATCATTCTTTCTGTATTATCTCCGTTATACTGCATCATTCTTTCTGTATAGGGTCTGTTATTCTCCATTCTGGGTTCATAGGGTCTGTCACGCTTTAATCTGTCTTCATAACATCTGTGATTCTCCAATCTGTCACTCTCCATTCTTTGTCGTTTGTGATTATAGTTGTATAAATCAGAATCTGACATATTCAGCATAGAACTAGTGCAAGGAGCATGGAATCTGCTATCGGCTTGTTCGTTGTGTTGCTCCTAAAAGAAAGTTGCATATTAGTGAAAAATATGTACAAACAATTCATCAAGAATGGGAGATTTTCAAATCAATTTGTTGATTTGAGTTGATTTTTTGATTTTCTGGTATTAATTTGTTGACTTGAGTTGATATTTTAATTTTCTGGTATTAATTTAAGATTTAGTGTACCTTAATGATCCATCAATAGAAAAAAATTAAATCAAACTTCAATATCGGCATGTTTATGAAGCAATGCTGATAGTGAGCATAACATAATATGACCACAAACAATGAAACCATACCTCCTTGTACATTTGCCTATGCAATTCTTCAGGATGTTTCATCTGTGTATATCTATGTAACATAATGGCTGTGCCCTCTGTTGATTCCCCAAATCTCCCTGGCATCTGCTGTCTCGCAGGACAAACTTTGTGAATTTGTTGATTCATCCATTCTTTAAAAGCTTGGTCTCTACTAAACCAATCCATTACTGTTGAAAATAATGCTGCTGTGGTGCGAGTACACCACTGCTGTTTGTTTCTGTCTTGCTCAAATTCTGGGATTGATTCGTTCACAGCGATGTCAAGAAAACTTGTCAGACCGATTCTATTGTATACAGAAAAGTATATTAGTTACCAAAGCATAAGGCGGCCGGCTTAACGCATGAGTCTCTTAGTTACTAGATAATTGGCTTAATGGCCACTTTTTTTAACAGGAAATAAAAAAAAAATACAGTTGGTTTTTAAATTGTGTATACATAAAACATGCTTCCAGTACAAGTTATTATTACTCCATGAAATTTTAGAAGTTATTAAAGAATATTCTGTAAATTATAAAAAATAACCAATATCAATTTTGTTAAAAACCTCAAAAACCTAATTATTAAAAATAAAAAAGTTACAAATATTTGCTGTTAGGTATCATTGCAACTATATTTTTTCCCCCAACTAAAAAATCCGTAGTTAATTCAAACTAGAACTACCACTTACGAAGTTTTTTAGACTAAACATGGACTTTAGCTTGCTCCTCAAGAGGCTGTGTTTCACATTTGGATCGAATGATTAATAACTGATATCATGTAATTGTGTTTATGGTGGAACAGCTACAAGTATGTCTGGCACATGCCACTTGCCAAAGCTATTTGCCACAGACGTAAATCGCAGCCATTATAGATGCTCCAGCCAAAATGTTTTTTTTTTTTCAGATAACTCAAAGGATTGTTCCCACGAAGTGTCATTTTTTAGGCAAAGGAGATGATCCCTAGCTCATGTGCAGAAATGACAACTTTGTGGCTATATATACCCTTAATTAAGAACAAAACTTTTCCCCGTACCAGAAAAACTTTATATCATTTTGCAAAAACACATCTGCCTGACAATCAAAATTCCCATTTGAAACTTATTGAAGGGCTTCTGTACGTAGCTCACATCGCAAGTATCACACTTATGCAATTATGAAACATACAGTAGACAAAAAAAGTATGGAAGCACCCACTATTTTTATGTTTAATGGTAAAATAATTTGCAAATAAATGTCAATCTCATTGTAATATGCATCTTATGTAATAGGTT
>JAUJYV010000209.1:0-70517 GCA_033995625.1 Ophyiulus pilosus
TTTTAATACACGCGAACATTTTTAACGTAGGAACTAATATCACGAAAATATCAGCATCTGCGCATTACGGAAGGGGATCTTTAATGTAGGGGTATGTTTTATGTCGTTACAGCGCCCATAAGTTAGCAGACGCGCCTGGGCCTGTATGTAACAAGTTTAAAGATGGCGAGTTTAAGTCGTGATTTGCAAGATTATTTATCAAAAAGTGATTCAAAAAGTAAAAATTTTAGCTTCTCCGAATTCAAAACAGAGAATCTGACTAAATGGTTTAATTCTAACTCCAAAGATGTGAGTTACGACAAGGTTCCTACAGAAGAGAACGGGGCAGTAGATTCGTGGTTTAATAGCGAAAGTGCGTCGAAAGATTCCTGCTTGCCTTCGTTGGTACGTAGGTTGTTGCATTTGCATTGGAAATGTATCATATGATTCAATTAATTAATTCTAAACTAGCTGTCTCTGGATTTTCTTTAGAGTAGGACGCAAAGGATTCTTGGTTTTAGCCTGTTTATTATCATGGGTTTTGCCTGTATGGGGTTGGTAAGCTTAAAATATACTGGTTGATTTATTCCGTATCACGTACCAGTGTATATTTTATGAAACTTAAATTGGTTGGCAAATTGTGGTTTGTTCTACGTCGTTCCTGTGTTTCACAATTTAATGTCTGTGTATTTCAGGCAACATTTTACATTCCAGTACTTGTATTAAAGGCAAGAAAATTCGCCCTGTTATATACATTGGGAAGTCTCTTTTTAGTCTCTAGGTAATATTTTTTTTATTTCTGCAGAACTATATATTGGAATCGTATAGACTTAATTGGTTCTCATTTAGTAGATTCATTAGTTTTATATTTAGAAAGCTCGAATTCTATTCATGGTTCAGTTTTCTTCAAGTTCTTACGATTCTCTCCAAACAATGTTTTGATTGAATTTTTTTTTTTTTTTTTTGTATAACACCAAAACTTGGTATTGCAGTTTTTCCATGCTTTGGGGGCCTGTTAATCATCTAAAACACTTGTTCTCCTCTGCTCGACTGCCGTTCACGATAGCATATTTTGGAACATTGCTATCGACTTTATATTTTTCAATGATGGTAGGAAAACCAAACATTTCGTTTTGAACGTTATAAAAGTTTCACGTAAACTATGTTTTTATTCTATTTAAATTTTATTTTTACCAGGTTCAGAGCACTCTCTTAACAGTGATCTGTGCTTTAGCACAAGTTTTAGCTCTAATTTGGTATGTACAATTTTGCTTAATGGAAGCTTTTAGAAAATAATATTATTACTTTGGCCCATATATTTTGTGTAGATTATGGCGAAAGTGCACACAGTATTTATTTTAGTTATAAATGCTTTATTTGCGTTAGTTATGCACATATGTGATGATTGCAGCGCATTTTAATCTGACGTTTTTTACATTTTGTATTGAATTTAAAGTATTTTCCCAAATTCTGATGTAATGTGCATTTGCATCTGTTAGAAAATGTAGATATTTGATTGCGGTACCTATTTGTGGCACTAGCTTGTATTATATATTCCATTTTGATTTGCCTGTCTGTATTCTCACGTAACATCCTCCTTTTAGGTATATTGTGAGCTATATTCCTGGTGGCCAGACTGGTTTAAAGTTTTTCACCAAAATATTTTCAACAGCAGTGACTACAACTGTGAACAAAACACTTCCAGTATGAACAAATTCATGTGTATCAAACATTGTGAACTTTCCATAACTTTGTAAATAGTGTACGTGTATTACGCTTTAGTAATGACTGAAGACATGCGCTTGTACCCATCATGTGGTAAACAATTAATTTATTTAAAAATAAAATTACAACACTGTAATTTGATATTTTTATCAAATATATCCCAATTTATAACAATGGAAATTAATGCTGATAACAAAAATTTCAGCACCCGAATTTATGAATAAAGAGCATAGACATTATGAAATCTCGGCTGAGCTGCTGCTTTTTAGAGCTAAACGTAGCTAGGCGTTTAAAGAACCTGGCACGTTCATTTAGGAATGAAAATACCATGTGTCGAAGTCGTAATTCGAACCGGAACAGATGCCCGACCGAGTTCTTTAAAGGATTTGGCATCCAGCACGATCATGTAGTCCTGTTTGTCAGGCTTAGCGCTGCATGCGGCAGCCACAATGACACCTAGAATCACATTTTCAATTGAGTTAAAAGCTGCTCAACAACCATCGATACATTAAATGGGAAAAAATTACCATCATCTTCATCTTGACCACTTGGTGACGGTATGAATACTGGTTCACCACAATAAAAGTCGTTCCCAGCACTCCAAGTTGTAATTTTGCGTGTTGTTATATCGCCTTTGCAAAGCTGTAGAATGTACAATGGTCATACGTTATATTTCTTATTCCCAACATAAGGATTTCAATCTCAAACAGTTTTTCTATCATAAGGATGATATTCCTTATTAATTTCATCATTCATGAAAGTTTATTATATTTGGTATACTAAAGTGATATTTTGAACGATAGTGAAACTTAGTAGACAATATTACACGAATTGTCAAATAATGCAATAAACCATGAGATTAATCTTGTTCATTATTTGCTATATGTGCAGCACTCAATTACTAATATGACGCATGTGTATTAAGATATTTGAAGCTGAAAATAATTTCCCCCTTACTTACCGAATTTTTCGTGATGCCTTCTTCCAAGAATCCGGTACCATACACATATCGGTACGGTTTACCATTGAAGCGCTTATAGTTGATGGTGGGAAAGTCAAAACCTGTTGAAATATTTGCATTTTGTCAAATTATATATTAGATTGTCCAAACTCCTGAGAAACTAACAGAGCAGGTATACACCTACTAATCTTTACCAACAACTTACCACCATTTTCACCCGCTTCAAAAAGGGTTTCTGGGATACATAGCACGACCCCATCCTTTTCTTTCGTTGCTGTTGCTTTGGTGTACTTCAGTGCAACCAAGTTGCCTGCTGCACCGCCATCCTGCAAAATAGGATGTTGACAACAAAAAATTGAAACTTGCGTCTGATGAACGAGCAGTACACAACAGTTCAATGTGGTAAATAGGTAACACTTGCCACTAGTTTAGGTAAAGGTAAAACAAAACGCTTCGGTAATGGTGGGTCGGATGACTTGAAAGTCCCGCTTCTGACCAATTCCAATGAGAAGCTTTCTAAAACATCTGCACTTTTAAAAGTGATTATATCCACGACTAAGTGATCGTCCTCTTCATATGCATTAATATGATGCAAAAAGAAGAAGGCTGGTGCTAAATATACAGTTTTTAACCTCTGGCCTGTGGATCGCTCAATGATGATGAATTTAGCCTTTAAAGAAATGAAAAAGAGTGCAATTTTAATGAGAATATTAATGTACAACATCAGAACATCTAGAAGTATCGCTGTCTTTTTGCTTCTTGGAGGTATTTTCCTCACCTTCTCTTCTGGAGTCCAATCCAAACATTCCTTAAAAGACTTTCCTTTGGCTTTGGAAGTTATCAACTTGACACTGTTGACGAGCAACGGTTGCTCTACCAATATCAAATAATTGTCGGTCATTCCAAAACTGTGAAAGTAGCCATAACAGGATTTCCAGCTTGGAGAAAATGTGTTAATGCATGTCGTGTTATCCATTATATTAGCTCCTGTGACAAAAAAAAAACAAACCAGTAATTGTTAATGTTGGATTTCAGCATTTCATTTTCAAAAATGAAAACTGCGGAGAGTTAATTTTCATCTGAATAAATGTGCAGGAAATGATTTGCAGTTAGTGCACGTACACAAAGCTAAAAATAGTCATGATATATAATTATAAAATCCTGAAAATCATGATCAATATAATTTTAACTAAATTATATCTACAGTGATGATTTGTTGCAAGTCAAGATTTGACCTTGAAATGAACATGCACATTTTCTACACAGTAGTACAGCCTCCAGCATAGAACAAGTACTACAGTACTTGAAGGATAATAGGTTTTTATAGTTTGACGTCAATCCCAGTATATTAATTTTTTTAAATACCTTTTGTTGTTTTTTTTAAAAAAAAGTTCAAATACAGCTAGTTTGTAATTTGGTTGCCCATTAATTGGCAGTATCAAGAGTGGTTTGAAATGTGTTTTAACCGAAATTATGTTATTCTAAATTTGATACAACTTTGCATTAAAAAAAGTTTCAAAAGGTTAATTCTTTTAAAATTGTTATGAAATCATCACCTTTAGCATTTCCTGGTTGAGTTTTATAAACTGTGTATTTTAGTCCAGTGAAGAAGTTGCAACCAATGTTGTAAACTGTTCCGTCACTGCCGATGTGTGGGTGACAAGTAGCAACGTTGATGTTAGCTGCCTTGGTTAAATCAACCTATAATGAATCATAAAAGTTCTAAAATTATCTATTGTGTTTAATTACACAAATACTAGTCGTTCATTTTTCTGATGCTCTTACAAGTCACAATGGCGATTCCTCAAGTTCAGATTCTAGCATATAAAAAATCATAATTGCAAGTCTAGTATTTACCTCCATTGTATTTTATGTATTTACACTTATATTATACCCTGGTATATACAGTAATTTCACACTTTTAATGCGCTTGAAGCATTGGAATACTGGTTTGTAGGTTAGTAGTTAGTGGGCCAGAAGGTAGAATTAGGAGAAAGTGTAAAAATGGGACAAGGTGAAAATGAATTTGTAGGTCTGCGTGTAATCCTAAAAGGCGTCAAAATATTAGTCGCCATATGTGTGAAAAGGAAAAAAGTTTAGTGGAATGTGAGAAATAGAGGAGGGATGGTCTCATTAAAGCAGTGACTACATCTTTATTTGGTATGGACGAATCAGCATAAATATCAGCTATTTATAAATAACTTAGGTCGTGTAGTCATTTTATGATCTCTACACAGTCGTAAATGCGATATTTTTTTTAATGTTAACGCTCAAAACATGTACGCTAAGTGGAATTAATGGAAGGTGTACTAATCATGCATCAATTCAAAGAAGTACGTAGAAAGGTGATTAGCACTTTTATTGAATAAACATGTTGTTATTTACTTTTGTATGAAGAACAATTTCTGAAATCTTTTGAGCTTCCATATAGCTGACGGAGTCATATAATGGAAAATTGTATGCACTTTGATGTCGTTGTTACTCAAGTTTGTTGTTGAAATTTGCTGACGCTTAAGAACAACTTAACACGTCAACTTCCTGAATGACTAACAAGCAGTTTTTTAATATTTACTTGCCAAACTGAAAGTCAGCCTCACGTGACAGATTAAAGTAGAGAAACCTTGTTGTTTCTGTGAAAACAAGTTTCTTTGTTGACAAATAAAAGTTCATCAAATTTTGAGTAATTTCAATGTTTAATACTTAGTATAAATAAGGTTCGAAGGGCAAGGGTACTTTAAAATTATTTCAGCTTACATTGGACTTGAAAGTCACTGAAATTGTTGATTCAAATCATAATATTAGTGATATAAACATTAAAATCTTGAATTTTAGATTGCAGTTGTTTTTGAATTAGAATGTCATGCTGGAATCAAACTCTAATTCGATGAACCAAAATTTAGGCTAGGAATGTATTTACTTCTATTTGAATTTGTTTCGAAGATGAATGTTTTAAACTAAACTAGAGTTTAGCAGGAAAAAATGGCTTAATGGTAAATTTATTTTTAACTCTGTGCATAAAGTATGTCAAGAATAGTGATGATGATTTAACCTTATATAAGCGTACGCGCCCCTAGGTGATCGGAATGTGGGTAACCCATTTTGATTTCTTGGCGGGAAAATACTGAACTGGGTCTCCATTTCTTTCTTTGGTGGTAAGGGCAATATGATAATAGAGAGGCATTTGCTTGGAAAGACTGGAAAATTTTAAAAGACGCAGCAAAATATACCCCACCTTGCTTGGTGTTATGAATATAAATTAGTGGAAATTAACGTCCTCGATAAATTCTTTTTTTTAAATTTATTTTTATATAAAAAAACTACGGAAGACGAAATGTATATTACCTTGTCCTTGGTTTCTAAAGTAAGTGGGTCGATAATTCTAGAGAAGCACGTCTCTGTTGCTGCCAGGGTTTGGCCATTAAATTGGTAGGCATTTAAATTGCAGTTGTCTGTCAAGTCACCCGGCACAAGGGATTGCACCATCCTGTAATTATTTATGCAAGTGCAATTGATTAGTACAAATTAGATTTAAACAGTACAATAAACAATTGTTGACAGGATTTATTCGTGATATATATAGATATGTATATATTTGTGCAGATTCGTGATTATAAAAGTGTGCGTGAGGCATGCTTAAAATGTATACAGCAAACTTTTTTTTATTGTCATTGTATACCAGTATGCTCTATTTTTTTCAGTAAATATAAAAGATTTTTTTTGTGGAAATAAAACATAATTTCGTCACAGTCTGATTGCAATTTAGTTTATGTATATCATAATTTAGGAATCATACTATATAGTTATATGCATGCATCTCTAACGCCATTATGTTAGCGAACTAACTTCATTCCTGAGCAAGTTTAAGGAGTTTTAATAAAGAATGAGGTACATTGAAGTTTATGGCTGAGAGATCTGTCTATGTTCTTGATGTAAAAACGTCTATTGTTATAAAAACTTTCTAATGGAAAGATAAATATATACATGTCATGTCGTGGTGATGCATGCATATGCTTATAAACTAAAAATTACTGTCAATTACGTAGATGTGGTGCAAATCATATAATATTAAACTGGGGTTTCAAAATGATTATAGATCATGATTCTTACTGTCAGAGAAACACTTTTTATAAAGAAATCAGAAATAAAACATTTGGAAAAAATTATCTAATGACAAACCTTGAAAGCATGTTTTTGCTAGGATCTGCATAACCCCTTGTCCCAAATTCAGTAAAAAGAGGTTTTTTAGCTTGCAATCCCTTCTTTACTGCCTCACTCTCCAAATATCGGCGTTGAAATGTTACCTGTGATTGCAATCCATAAAAAAATACTTAAGAATTTATTTATTCCATGTTAGGTTTACCAGGAAATCATTTATTATACCTTGTCGCCATCTATATGAAAGGCGTTTAAAAGCGAATAGCCATCGATCCAATACCGCATTTTAAAGTCTTCCAGTTCATAGCGGCCTGGACCAACTCGCAGAAAAGTCCCTTTCACCCAATCAGGAATTTTCCCTGAAACAAAATTATTTGTTAGCCTTAGAACTAAAAAAAATTACATTGCTGTAACAGCAGGTATAACTATATTTTTTTTTTTTTTTTTTTTTTTTTTTTTTTAAATCTGAGGGGAAACTTGTGATGCAACATGGTGAAAATGAGGCCAGTCTTAGTTTTAGTTTTTAAGGCGCTGAAAACTGGTCTAATCAGATAAGTATTATATTTCATGAAGTTAATTGCAAACTGCCAAAATAGTTTTTGCGGAGGTTTACGTTATGAAAATGTTGTGCAATTCTATATACATTTTTAATAATACTTTTTGTTTTTGTTTTTTTGTTGCTTTTTTTCAATTTCTTTGATATTTGAAGAACTTCTTTATTTTGGTAAAATTAATTGTTGACATTCTAAAGTGGCTGGTGATTGTAGTAAAAGATTTTTTAAAAAAATAATGTCACAAGTGAATAAAAATGCACCTCTAATCTAAACGTTTAATTCCTCTCATTCGATTTGTTTCAAATTACCAAAAATCGAAAACCAAACAATCCGAATTACTAGTTGGGCGGTCTCACTCGTACATATCCGCTTTGTTATTTTTATATCAAAGCGTTGGCGACATTGAAAATAGCAAATAGGGCAAACGTCAATATAACACTAAGAGATGTTAAAATTTGGCAGTGCGATATATTAATGACTGTCTAAATGGGAAATAAAAATTGTAATTCAAATTTTCCATTAATTTGTATCAGATCGTTTAAAATAAAAAAGTCGTTCAAATCCAACTGGTGCAAGCTGTTATGGCAAGTTGATGTTTTAATTAAACACTTGACAATTGCCATCACGCAATGCTGCAATTAATAGCAGACTGTTAAGTAGCATTCTGATGCAAATTTCATTAACATTTGAAAAAACGAAGGACATTTTTTTTCCAGACGTCTATTGTACCATATTCAGTTTTTCCAGCGAATTCATCACAATATTAACTGTCAACTCATGCTAGTTTTAACTGTCAAAAAATGAAATTAAAAGCATTACAGCTGGCCGTAGTTATACCAATAAATACATTTCATTAAATAAAAGTAGTTGAAATAGTCATGTACACGCACTTTTGCAATCATATTGGACCTGGAAGACCAAACTCTCATTTTTCATTTAAATTGCTGATGAGGCCCTCATTATTTTTCATCGCGGTAGTTTATTATTACTGTCAATTCGCTTAGCACACTTTTTTTATCTATACAATATACTCCATATTGTTTCGCACTACCAGCGAGCAGCTCATCAAAGAGTTTGTATATGAAGTTCTATGTCATCGTGAAGGTGGGCGTGTCGTGCTTTATTAATTATTGCTATTTACCACGATTATTAAACACGATACAGCTGCGTTCGTAAATGCATGCACCAAAGCCGGATTAACTTAAGTCAATTACTGGAGTTTTCTGTCCAGGATTCGCTGATCTAATTACCCAATAATTTTAGTAAACGAATCCCTTGGAAATTAATGGCTTGAAAATTGTAAACAAAAATATATAGAATTACCTGATACAGTAGCCTGCATGGGACTTTTGTCTTCATCGACGGTGGTAAATAACAATTTAACGTCCATGATTTCTGTTTGATGTTCCTCCTGCGAGTAACTGAATCAGATTGGGGCGAGGGCCAACTCTCCAGCACACTACTACGAACGATTATGAATTTTAGGACGAATCTATTTGGTACAGCGAATAGAGAGGCGAGGACAGAGAAAGTTTATCAAATGAAGGGAGATCCTTCCCTCTAAACAGCTTTTATACATGCGCGTTCAGTCTGATAGGAAAGTCATGGCCACGAGCAGCCTATCTGGATCTGAACACCCCAATATCGGGTACTGTCGTAACAGCACCTGGTTGGTTGGTTGGTGCGTGCACTTTTATCGCTGCTTTCTCCTTTTCAAAAATTAAAAATATCTCCAATCGTTATTTCCAAGCCAAATACTCGTAAGGTTGTAACGCAGTTGGGGTTACCTGGGTTCAAAACCCTCAACTTTCCCCTCTACTTTCATTCTCGTAGCCTCCTTTACCCCGACAAACAAGTGGACAATGGCCGCAGGGACGTAAAAGAACTTTCACAAACAAGTCTACTGTACAGTTTTTGAAAAACAGATCTTGTCCACTTTCTCTGAAGATATACATAGTATGTGCACCTACAATATGCCAGCTATATTGGTAAACACTTTCTCATTAAGAACAGTATTCAGTGTAACATAAATAATCAAAAATTAATTAATTATTGAAATGTGTGGGGTCTTTTTAATAAAAGGGATTACTAAAATAACTTTTCGTTTACTTTGAGAATGGATAAATGTTGTAAATACATCCATTTAGTAAAACAGGCGTATCTTTATAAAACAACAGACATGTACATGTATATTGAAAATGAAAGGGCTATGGTTGCTTATTGTTTAAAGGAATTGTCTGGATTTCATAATGGCTCTGATTGAAGGTCTGTTAGCGAATCATACCCAGTCACAAATTATTTCGTGATGTCATTTAACCTAACTCTGAAGTCATATGTTGACCGGACTGAGTCCATAGAAATCTAATCTACGGCGACCTTTGTAAGTTGTCACCATACATTAATGATTTGAGACTTTTGAATGTTATCGTTTTATTTTTTGAACTTTGTCTAAAAATATACTAAAGCGAGTGTTTTCTGGGGAATGCTTTTTTTAAGTATACAAGTAAATGGAACCTTCTTATGGAATTATATGCATATTTGATGGGCTAGTTGTCTGGAAATTATGCCAATGGGCGTCAGTCAGAACATGCGATTCGTAGCATTTCGCTTCCGGTAAACATGCATATCGAAGCGAGAGAACGCGAAAATAGTTTCAATGTCAGCGACTTTTTTGCGTAGTTTTCGACTCAGTTTTTTTCCATCGTTGGCCTCAAATTCGCAATTTATAGTTTAATGTATTTTTAATATCGTATAATACAAGGTGTAACTTTGACAACAGCACTTTCTGGTTGAGAAAAAGTAGAAGTTGAATGCAATAACATTAAAAAAATGGAAGATGGCCATGCGTACCTACTCGCCTTGCAATTCTGCCAAAACAGTAAAAGTTGTCGTAGAGAAACTATTAGCCATTCGACCAACCCTAATAATTTTGCTTTAGGGCAGATTGCAAAATGCAAGGTGACTAGTTTTTTAACGTCCTGGACCTAAAAAACCAACAAAACGTAAAATTTCATATTGATTTTGGTTAATATGAAACTGAACAAACATAATAATGCATTCATTTACTATGCATCATTATTAATATACATATTAGGTGTTGAGAACGTATTGATACGAAATATCGATTAGCAATACATAGTACTCCTTTTTTAATTATGTAAGTTTGATTGTAAAGGGTTTCATGGAGGTGATTTCAAATAACTTCGGAAATGCCTTGGATCGTGTCTTAAAGTTTCAAATTACGCAAACTTGTATCATTTGCAAATATAAAATAATGCTTTTGTCCATCTCAAGTATTATTGAGTAGTGAAACACTTTCCGGTTTTAGAAAGTATTAACCTAAAACATTCCTACACTTTTCCTGAACACAAACTATTTTACAATTTTAAAGCAAGTTTACCATATTATCTCTTGGCAGTGGTCAGCAAGAAAATTTTCTTCTCGTTTGTCGAGTGTTTTCTTTTCCTAAAAAACCCACAAAAAAAATAGTATGTGGGTCAACGAAGCAAGTTTCTTGAACATTTTTTTGTAGTGTACAGGACCTAATAATTGTAATGAAAGTCTAATAAATGACCTAGTTCCTAATTAGGAGTTTTCTTTATGTGTTATGCATGAAATAACACTCTGGCGATAAGAAATACAATTTTCTTCAGGAAGTTTCTGTTATGGAAAATAATAAACTTCCCTAAATGATTCCAAACATAAAATTCTTATTATTTTATATACTTTATTTTTGCATTATATTTTCCTGTCCTTGGAAATAACGTCTTGTAGATACCCATCTGATTTTTATGATAATAATTTAAGCTTCTTTTAGTTTTATTTTTTTGTGAAATTTTTCCTGGCATTTTTCCTAGAAATTTGTATTCAGGAAGAGTTTCAGGTTTGGTACTATGCCGTCATCTTTGATGGGCTTGGAACAGTTCAGGGACACTTCAAAACTATTTTCCTATTCGATGGCTGATCCTAAAACTTGTAACAAGCAAATTTTGCATTCTTTACTAATCTGTTAAAAACACTTGTTTTAAATATATTCAATTCTATAGACTTTGTTTTTTGATAGTATGACCCAATTTCGTGAGATTGTATCAAAAACATTTTTTATCAGTTCATAAAATACATGTATTATCTTCTGCTTCCGATAGAGCTCAGTAAAAGAAAGATAAACATATTTTCGTAGGATTTTCCTGATTTACTGTTGAGTTGTCCGTTGAATGTAAATGCAAAATTAAAATTGTTGTTTCCATAAATGTAATATTATCAATTGGCAACTAAGTTTTGAAATTTGCACAGGTGTTCAAAAAGTCATATAGTACTCCATGTAGTTTTCAAACTCTTCATAATGCTTTTGTTTAGTATTTACATTGAAATAAATCAATTTTGCACACATATTAGGCTGGCCAAAGATTTTATGAAATACTGTAGTATAAAGAGGCAAAATTGCTATGTAAAACATTAATTTTACTATCAAAATTTTATAGCACAGCATTTGAAAACAAAAAAAAATTACTGCATTTTGAACAACATATGTATTTAAATTATGCTTGCTTTGCTATCTTGTTAGTTTCTTTGCGCTAGAGGGCGCAGTTTGAGTTATCAACATATGCAACATAACGCTTATGCTTAAAAAGGTATTTTTGTTAATGTAAATTTCCCTTTGCCCAAGATTTGCGCAAATTCAAGGCTTCGTAAACTACTGTATTGACTTTCATGTTCTCTTATCACCTTTGCTGATGTTAAGTAAGCAATTTTGGAGGATTGTCACTAAACTTTTGTCCTCGGTAGGACACAATATCTCTATATCAACCTTTGTCTGATTTTATTATAGATGCAAGCATCTGTTTCCAATTGGATTAGCTATTATTGAAATCTGATAAACAATGTTTTACCCAGGTACTGTTTTCGAGCAGATATGGAATAAATGGTTTGTCAAGATTATTTAGGAGGCATTTTTTTCCCGTTATCTGTAACATCGAAATTTTAGTGGAGACAAACGTTGGTCTGAATACTTTGTGATTACGATAAATTGCACTCTGATCGTCTTTGCACACGAGCCTATTAATATTGCTAAAGTTCTAATCTGGAGTAATGAACTTGTAATATATACACTATTTTGTCTTCGTCGGATCGACTATCTGGTTTCAAATGATGTAATACATTTTTTTTACCCTGGCGCAATTCATTTCTATTTTCACCATGCTCTGTTTGAAATAATCGACGATCAGCATGTAAATTCGCGATTAAAGTTTGTCATTGTTTAATTAAAATTAGCAGTCCATGGTGCAGTCGGTCATATAAGTCTGACAAATCGATGCCAGTTAATCTTATCGTGCATACAACATTTAATAACTATAGTCAGCCTGCTATTGAAGACAAATTTAATTGCTTTATTTTGATTTCAAACTGTCACCATTCCTCGACAATCCCTAATTTCCGGTTCAGCACCCCCTGGTGGCGTATGATTCTTGGAACTGGCATGATGATGACGCGACATTTTACTCCACAATCAGTCATATTTGGTTTAATATCAAAAATTGTTTTACCATCATCACAGCGATGTTAAACCATGTTTTGTTTGATTTTTGACCGTCTTCGTGCCAGTTGGTGTGGTAGGGTGCGGCCATATTGGAAATGCTTATAAGGAGGCTCATACACACCGGAATTAGATTAATTAGGAAAAAATAATGTATCATTTGACCCGATGAAGTAAAAATGTTAAATAGAAATTTGAAAATTTGAAATTTAAATTTATGATCGTAAATGATGGAATCACGCACGTACGCAACTTGTATCTCATTCCACTGGCAAATATGTACTGTATATAAACGCGAATAAGGTGTAGGTATAAGCAAATATTCAATGTGTTTAAATTGAAATATAATCATCAATTGACCTCAAAACAGAATTTGTCGTATGGCGGCCATGAAAAATGTTGGAGATCTTAACCTCTTTTTTCATTCTACTGTATATGCATGTGTATATATATATATTATTTACTTATCTTTTTTCTCAGGTGATGTCTGTATTTTCCTACTCACTCCAATCTGACGACCGACTATGGTGTTACACAGGCTTGCCATTATTTTATTTCGAGATTAAAACAGGTAAGTTATATAAAATGTGCACACAATGAAACCAGGATGGATGAATGTTCCCAATCCATATATTTTCAACTCCTAAATTATTCAAAAGCTAACAACAATTCTTCAAATTTGAAATTTAAATTATATTTTATTTTGTTTTATTTCAAATCGAAAAATACGGGTAAACACTGGCAACAAAAGTGAAACGAGTAATATGATTTATTCCCAATGTTGATGTATACACACAAGTTCACTGTGGCTACACTTATTCTTATTAGACGTCGTTATTGCCTTAGGTAACATTAATATCCGTGTCTTGACCCCGAAGCAATTAAAAGTCAGTGGATCAGTATTAGCTCGACATCAATTAAATTATAATCAATATGATTCAATTAAATATTAAGGGAGTGGGACGAACGTGCCATGAAGTAACGCGGGGATGGGAACAGGGGGTTCAATTCTGGCGATTTCAGTCATTGTTTTTGCATCTAAAATCACCAGAGAATCTTTAACATTTGGGCGACGATCACATGCAACGGTGAGCAAAATACCTGAAAAATTAAAGAAAAAAAGATTAATTCTAGTTTGTACAAACAGTTATGCACAGAAACGACCCATGAGATCACATGTGATATTGTTCGTTTAACGATGAACAAACACAATGAGCACAGTATGCTAAAGGTTCAATGTCGGTGTGACCAATTTAAATTTTTGCAAATTACCATCGTCTTCTTCTGTGGCTCCTGGTCTAGGGACGAACACTGCTTCTCCAGGAAAACATTCGTCGCAATGACGCCAAAGAGTGGTCTGTTTAGTCAGAACATTCACTTTGCATACCTAAAATTAAAGACGAAATTACAAATTAATTAAATTCAGCAGTAGTGTTTGAAAGTATTGAACGTTCCAAAGAATATAGAAAAATATTTTGATTATTACATCAAATGACTGCTGAAAAATGTACTCACAGCGTTTTTGTAAAATCCGGGTTCAAAACAGCCGCTGCCATAGGCGTAACTGTACTTTCGGCCATTGTAATGCTTGTAATTGATTTGTGGTAATTCAAAGCCTGCAAATATACGGTTAACCGGTTAACGAGAGGCTTCGGTGTTAAGTATCATCTCGAAAAAGCATTATTGCAGAACTCGTTACCTGGCTCAGCTAAATTTTCAGCTGTTAAGTAAATGACTCCGTCTGGACTTCTTTGCGCCGTTGCTGTAGTGTAGTTTAGTTTGACCAAATTGACACCATTGGGACCTTCCTGAATTACATAAAACATAACTGAAAATTACTGCTGATTCTTTAGCAGTCAAATTCGATGCCATTAATATGAAGTGAAACTGCAAAATTGATAAATATTGCGATAATTAACATACAGCCTTTGTTCCCAGTGGAAGTACGAATCTTTGGGCCTTCGGAGCTTCGGCTCCCACATATGGTTTGTCTCGTAAATTGCACAAAAGGAACATGTCCACGACGTCACTGTTGCTATACGTAATGATGTCTGTGATAAGATGGCCATCGTCTTCATATGTGTTTATATGGTGAAATAAGAATAACGCATCGCTCACATAAGACACTTTAGAGATGACCCCACTAGTCTTGTCGATGATCACAAAATGAGTCTATAGAAGTATTAAACAACAATATCATCAGTGCAGATTTTCGAATTGATTTATGTTTTATACGTTATGCATACATTTGCATTCAGGGACAAGGAACGTGTTGTGAAATCTTTATAGAAATTTTCAAGAAAATAAAAAATTTTATATAAAAATATTTTTAGGAATATCAAATTTCATGTTGGGTTTATCTTAATTAAGTATATCTATCATACGCGTAAGTTTTGATGGTCGTAAACATGTTTTAAAACTTGATAAATTCATATTTTGAAGCTAACTATTTTCAAATAGAGGAGGGAAGGTCTAAATGTGTCAATTGGCTGAACATTGTAAAGGGGGCGCCACATGGCAAAGGGATATTTTTTGCGGTTTATTTAAATGTATGAAATGCTCATTTTAAACAGACCTTCTCATCAGGTTTCCATTCTAGACAATCCCGGTATGATCGTCCTTTCATTTTTATCGTTGCTAATTTAAGACTGTTAATGAGTAATGGTTGCTCAATGAAAACCACGTAATTCTGAGACATTCCAAAACTGTGATAATAGCTGAAATTGGTTTTCGTTCGGCAACTGATATTGGCTAAGATTGAAGCTTCTCGGAATGCTTTCGGACCTGGAAGTAGTTCAATAAATGATTTTATTTTTGTAGTTCTGTATTTCTGTAACTGTCTTCAAGTAGAGGCTCAAAAATTCTTCAGTAAATCTTATGTGCTTATTTACCGTCATCTGTGATGCAACCAGAATTACAAGGTGGCATTTTAATAATATGGTATTTTAGCCCAGTCATAAACGAGCTTCCAACGTTATACCTGGAAAAGAATTCGAAAATAGCAGAATTACCAAATTTGTAGCTTTGATTATGAGAATATGACAAATGAAATTTTAAAAACGTGTAAGGAAGTTTGAGGGAAAACTCAAGGATAATAATTAACTCAAATTGTTACAATCGTTAATATTAGCAGTTGATAATAAAAGTTTGGTAGCGCCGCTTGTGGCAGCTTGCACAGCTTGCAAAACGCACTTTAGATGCGGTAATCGAGATGATTAGATAAATTTGATTAAATATATCTTCTATTGATAGTGGTTTCATTCAGCAGAAGATCCATGAAAAAGTTTAATGGACTTTGGACATCAATTTCATAACACCTTTTATGTCGAAGCTTATATAGTATTGATATTATTGAACAACTATCATAAGTGTTTTTGAAAATAGCTAGCATGTTTAAATCGACACAGTATTTTAGTGACAGGTTGGTCAAAATTAAAATGTATCGTTGATTAGTTAGTGTATGTTGCATTTAAAGCTGGTTTCACGTAGGGAAAGATTATTGTTAATTTTAATTAGCAATTTGTTAGTCGATGATTATTTCCCGATAAAATAGATAGACAGAAAAACAGTGCACTTAAGCAGCAATTACCCTGTTCCATCATGCCCTACATGTGGATGGGCACTGGTGACATTTACCCCCAGATTTTTATGCAAGTCTACCTATAAAAAACGGAAACGGCATATGTATTTAAGTTGTATTTCTTATTATGTTTGTACATCATATAATAGTAAACCTTTTCCAAAGTATTTAATGTCACTGGATCGATTCTCCTTATATTACAAGATTCTGTTGCACAATAGACTTCGTTGTTTAAATGGAAAACGTTGATGACGTTATTATCCGTGAGGTCTGTTGGTACTAGCTTGGAAAATATTCTGTTGAAAACAATCACATTTTAAAACATTTATATCGTAGCTTTTTTACCTATAATAATTTTTAACGTTTGCCATACCTTGATAAAAAACCCTTACTCGGGTCGGGATAGGCCTTGGTGCCAAACTCGGTGAAAATTGGTCGGTTCACTTGCATCGCTTTTTCAAACGCTTCACTCTTTAAAAATTTTGATCGAAATGTTGCCTGAAATCAAGAAAGTTTAGGGTTTATTAATCATGAGGCTAACCGTTTATATTATGTCTAAAAAGCATGCTATGACGTTTCTAATGATCATCTATGGTATTTAATTTTCTTATGGTATATTCTCCACACATTTCAAATTATCGGTTCTATGATCTTATTTAGTAGATTATTTTTATTTTTATTGTAATGAAACCCATATGCAATACTCCCTGGGTTAAATTATCACTCGAATATAATAGATATTTTGGTTTCTATTTTGAACATCTTCTGAATTCTCATCTTTTTTATTATTTCTTGAAAATTCAACATTGGCTTTCTCAGCTTCAAGGATTAAATAAGTTAATCCTTATAAGGATCTGCTTACTTTATTTAGGACGATGGCCAAATTCAGGTCTATGTATTTACCCTCTCCTTCCTTCACACCTCAATGTTCATAAGCAGAGGCCAGTTCACAACAATACAATACGCTTTATTTATGGCCTTATATTTTTAATGGGAATGTCCTTCGGAATTTCCTATGTATACACAATTGCTGACGTGCTCTGAATGTCAAAAGTTACGAAAAAGATGAAACCTGTTATTAATGCAATTTCTATTTCGTAGTCACACGGTTTGTTTAGAATATAAGGAACACTATTGATTACACAGGATGAAAAAACAAATACATCTATGCGATGTCTTTATTGACCACTACTTTCATTATTAGTCGTTATTTATCACTATATCACTGGTCATTTAAAGAATAATTAGTGTTTGAAAATTTCATTAAAATTGAAATTTTGGTTTGTATTTGATTGAAAATTTGCAGAGACGATTGCTAAAAGAAAAGTATTTGCAAAAGTTTTTTATAACAATGCATTTGTAATTGTTAGCTTAATAATGTAATGTTGCCATTTGAAGAAATAAAACATGTTAAATATACATGTATATGTAGGTTGAGATTTTACCTCATTACCTCATTAGATTTTCGCTTTTATATGTTCTAGCCAGTATGAAATGTTAAGAAATTGTTTGTCAAACAAATTTAAAAGAGGAGACATGTGTGGAATTTCGTTGACCTGAAAATTAAATGTCAAGGCCCATTTTAAATCTACCATCAACTGACTACTTGTTGATGTAGTAGAATGAAAATAAAGAGAAATCTTTAATGTAATCAGGTTTAAGAACCATTTGTAGCAAACATATATACTTAGCCTTTATAAACGATAATTACATTGATGGCACAGATACACGGTGTAAATGTAATGCATATATTCGCATGAGGAATTAATTATATTTCGCATTTGGAATTTTTATTACATTTATTACGCTTATTACATTTAAACGCTGTATTTTTGAGAAGACGGCAAAATGAACATGACCAGCATATTTTTGCTGGTTTCTTTTGATAATGGATGTCTACTGTGAGTGGGTATTGAGGTCGTATTCTTACAAAACCTTATTTATAATCTTTGTAGAAAATCAATAAAATGTTAAATGATTATCAATAGAGCAATTTTATACCACTTGTTGTCAAGGGAATTGAAGTTATTAGTATGAATATCAAATAACAGCGTGTATATGTAGTATATCTGAATTTTGGTTGCTTTATTAGTCGTTATTTATTTTTGCAAATTTGATCATAAATGCAAACAGTTTGCATTTTTGGATAATTTAACTTCCACTAGTTTTCCTAGGAATTTTTAGAAATTCTTTCAACGATTTTTCACTTAACCTACATTTTATATTTAGGCTACAGATTAAAAAATCATCTTCACTTAATAATCTAGCTTAACAAGTTCCCCCTCGCACCTAAGCGCATCAACATTATAATCATAATTCACAATAGCCAAGCCAGTCGTGTGATTATACCATAAGTGTGCCGTCTATAGTTAATGTTATAAACAAAAAATAAATTACGAGGGTATGTACATATGCAAAATATGTAGATTTCAGATAAAGAATTATATGTACGTGCCGTCCTGTTTTGTCGTAATTTCACCAACTAAAATGACGTCATCGTGATCCTATCTGCTACTTGGGGAGTATTAATCACTTAATAAATTACCAAAATGCCATAGGGAACCTGCTTCGCAAACTGGAAGGGGTTTACAATAATAGCTTTCTCTGATTTATATTTATAACTTAGCCTGATAGCAAAAACAAAAGTTGTACTTGTAATATTAGTTAACATTTTTTTCTGTTTTAATTTTTTTTTTGTATTAATATGTTTTTCGAAGACCTAGTTTTCTTAATGGCATGCATGAAACTTTCGTATTTGGGAAAAAAATGGAAACGTTTTCGTAACCCATGATATAATCACGTACATTACACACTTCCTAAATGATATAATCGTAATTGGGAAGAATGTGGTGGGCGATGCCAAATCTTAACCGTTAAATACACGAAGGTGCAATGACCGTCTCGTGACGAGGCGTATAGGAAATAGGAGATTCGTGATGCTCGGACGACAATTAAATTGAAAAGGGCATTGAAATAGAGATGGGTCTTTTACCCCGAAATGGAAGTCAATCACTTTGTAATAAAAAAAAGGGAAAAAAAGTTTGTAATGCTCTGGGCTATGGGTCACCGTACTCACTTCCACAAAAATGCAACATGTACCTTATATTGTATAGCAACTTGCACCAGTTTTCATAAACTAAGGTTTCTCGCTTTATAGTAATTATTGTGATACTTGATATACTACTTTTATGTTATTGCAGTTTGACAACTTACTGTTTGTGTTAGCATATACTTTTAATTGACGATGAAAAAGAAAATGTTGACTGACTTGTATTTTCAAATTACCTACATTGTAGTCATGTGGTGAAACTGCATTATTGCATAGGAAATTTGTTTGCTTCATAATATCAGTCTTTCGCATAATATTGTTTACGATACTTTTAATCGCAGGTGTGAGAATTCTAAAACCTGAAGTTTTTATGCACTTTTTATCTACTTAACATAGCAAATTTTCCGGAAATATTGGATTAATCTTGTTTCAAATTTTGGATTGAGGGAATTTATTGTATGCTCGAATGCGTCAAGTTTGCTGTTCTCATTTACGTACTTCTTTTTTTTTTTAAATTGTTGTACAAAAATCTCAGGTTCCATTTAAAATTCAAAACCTTAACTTAAGTTTTGAGAATGACGCTCACATATATCCTATTAACGTCGTTATTGCGTCATATTACTTTCTCTATAATTCAACACCGGCTAGTCAGTTGAGGATCTTGAATACAAATTTATAAGTAAAGTTGGTTGCACGTTCGGATGATGCTTGTGATGCTGTCCCATAGACGATATCGTACGTTCACAAGTTTTAAGCAAGCAAGTACTGAGTGTTTTGAATTTTAATTTGTTCAACTTGATAGAAATTATGTTTTACTAATTTATAATTCAATGCAGAAAATGAGGTCCAACTAAATACATATGTCTTCTCTGAGTACTCGCAACTCGCAACACGTACTCTAATCCTATATATGACAAATACTTTACTTCAAAATCAATGGAATAGAAGGTTCTACTTGCATATAGGTGTGCTTTTCATTATAAATGTGAATAATTTAACCTGAAATAATGTTTTCTGCTATTTCTGTTTTTACTGATTGTGAGGTTTTCTACAATAATATTCGCTTTTCTAATAAATGTATAGTAAATGTGAACAACAATAGAATTAAACTCGGGCTAACTCACCTGTCCGTCTTCAATGACAAAATTGTACAACATAGCGTATCCATCGAGCCAGTGATTTACGGTGAAATCTTCCAAATCAAACTTTCCAGGTCCAATTCTCAGCAAGACGCCATTTAACCATTCTGGTATTTTTCCTATAGAATTTTGCAAAAATATTTTAATAAGTTATAATCAGAAATTCATCTCAACACATGGTCTGTATAGCTTTCTTCTTTGCATCTTGAATTACGTTTTTGCATGCAGATGTAGTCGAAGGCTTTTCTGGTTTTTTCGTCCATGTGATACATGCATGAAATCCATGATAAGGAAATATGTACATATATACGCGTATTGAATACATCTAGCCTTTTTATATGCCTTGCACTTACAAAATTTTGCAATATATTAATGAAAATTTCGAATTAAGTAAAGTTATAAAGAAAAATGAAATTGCGCTTGGTATACACGAAGCGATATATTAAAAATTCAAACAATATTTGTAATGCAGATATTTTAAAACGTGGTTCGAATTTAAAAACATATCGTGTCATTTTATAGTGTAACTTTGATTTTATTTTGCACTTTTTCAAATATTGTAACCAATATACATGCACTAATGTGAACCTTTTATCCATTTTGTATACCGGGTTCTAAGCTCTAATGATCTTCAATAATCACTAAATAATCATACCAAATAACAGTTCATCGTTTCTTATACAGTATTAAATGAGGTGGTAAGCTAATATTTATACGAAATTTGATCATACCAGTAGAACAGACTATAAAGTAACTTTAAAATTTATGAAAACAGCTACTTTCAAAAGAGAGCTCGTAATATTATCAATTGTAGATGTTTTAAAAATATTATTATATTGCGAGACTTGAAGATTAACTAACCAACAAGCGAGTAATCTTAAAGTCTCAAAAAATCAATAAATTTGAATAATATTGAATTTGTGTAGCTTACCTTTGACTGTAGCGGGCAATGGTTCAGCTTCTTCGTTCGAAGACTGAAAGAAAATTGTTAAATCCATCGTATCGTGTTTTTGTTAAATATAAACCGTATATTTGTAGTTGCAAGCCGCCGCTTGTTGGTGTATGTAAACCTCTCAAAGATTTCTGTGTTACTGTTCCGCTTCTTTTGCTTACCTTCTTCTATATATATTTATATATATATCCACACGTGTGTTTAGCATGAGAAAATTCTAGCAAGAGTTTTCACCACATGCTTGGTTAGTCAAGAGAATCACATGACATCATCTGCGTCCAATCTTGAGAAACTTACTGGTTTTTTTCATTTTTTGATAAATCATTGCATGTGCTATGATAATCCATTAAACATTATATTCATGTAATCTGTATTTCCCCATTGATAATTACATTGTAGAATTTTATTTACCATAAACAAGGAATATAATACCGAATTTAGTGGATGCATTATAGTGCATGTTTTTTATTATGCTTCGTTATTATTAATTGGTTAATTAAGGCGTTTTGCATAAACCAATGATCTAAAGATGATTTTAATTTGTTACTTAATTAAATATGGGATGGGATAAATGAACATTTTTATCTGTTCTCAAAGTATTACAGTCAGTCATTTTTTTTGTTATCATATTTTCTCACAAATGGCAAGTACTGGTGATGCAATTTCATTTGTTTTAAGTGTATTTAGTGTTTATTTTAAGAAAATCGATGAGAAAGTTCAGTAAGATTTCTCATTTTTTGTTTATGAAATCTTTTATTTATTCTCCATTTTTGCAATGAAAGTTGGTGTTAATATATAAAGCGGAGAAATCACCTGTGGGAAATTACAAATAATATGAGCAAGTCGCATTCTTCCGAAGTCACTTGTTTTGAGTTCGGCAATTCAGTTTCTTGCTTCTTTGCTACACAAAAAACCCAATTTCGGGTATCAAGAAAACTCTATTGCCGAATTCATATCTTTTCTCGAAAAATGCCATCTGTCCCCCTATAGTGCACTTGTTCGTGGACTGTTCCGTCACGTGATTCGAACTCTGCCATCTTTTCCAGTGCTGTCGTGCTGACTTCGTGTCCTGTTTATTCTCTTTTCCGAGGTAAAAACCTTAAGAATTGTGCATATTTTATTCGTCGAGCAATATAGAAGTTTTGATCTTATAAAATATACATCCACCTGTGTACATTTATGAAAATAAGTTGGTATTGCACGCTGAGAAACATTCCTATGGTCCACTTGTTTTAATCTTTGATATGCTGGGTTCGCACGTTCAGCTGAACCATGTACTGAAAGGGATAGGCGAGGCCTTTACCATATCTCGTTTAATTCAGCTACTTTTATTTACTTCTTTAATTGAAACTATTTGGTCACTCACCTTCGTTTACAAGGCGAATCTTTATTAAAAAAATAAAATATTAAGATCTCAGGTAATATTCGTATTAGTAGATTTTTGGTTTCGAACCCTAATCACCCGTGTTTCCCACTTCCTCCCTATTGTAGTTCCGTTTCAGCTGATTCACATTTTGGCTTTACGTTAAATTTTTTAAAAATCGATCAGACCCAATAATGGTCGTGGAATTAAAAGCAACAAATACTATGCTGCTATGCTTTATATAGCGTGTACGATACGAGCATTTCATGTTGACCTAGAAAAGAAAGCTATTCATGAAAAGCAACGCTACCCCTATCAATGCCTTATTACGTACAGCATGTCGGAGAAAAGATGCAAAAGCTATTTTTAGAAAGTTGCGTATATATGGATAAATAAAAAATACTCGTGCTGCTTTTAATAAATTGCATGCGCTCAGTACATAATTTACCCGTATTGCTATTTATTACAATTTAAATCCATCATTATTTTGTATGCTCATGTAAAACTGTAAAATGTACTTTAAAAATCGTGCTTGCCATATTTTACTAATTGCTAAAGTTAAAAAAAAAAACTCCATCCGTTTTGTTGTTATCAAAATTTCAAATTTCAAATTGTGTACGTTCACTTTTGCTGGGTTGAAAGCCATGTGTACACACGTGAAAGCATGAGGCAGTGAAATAAAATACAGAGTTAATCTAGTTTTTCCAAGGTGTTGATGTATATTTTACAAAAAGTAATTTGTTGTAATTGCGCTGTCAAATTTTGAGTGGAAACTAGCCAATCATGTTTATCTTCTATTTGTTCATGATTAATATAGAATTTGAATTGGTATGCTATTTAGCATGCCCCATACGTTTTGTACTAATAGATATATATTTTTTTTTTCGCCTTTTGATAGTATAAATTTACCTGTTGGATAACTATCTATCTTTATCACACCAATTAACTTGAATTATACAATGAGTGAATCTGCTCTTAAATTTGGTCCAGAATGGTAAGGCTACAATCCAGTATTGTGTGCTCAAATTCTTCAAGATTTGTGGTAGAAAACGTGATAAGAATAATGTTTGTTATACTTGTGTATTCTCAGGCTGCGTAACCTTTCCCAGGGTACAAATGTGTCATCGCCACCGCCATCACCAGGACTGGGTCTTCATGCTCCAAAATTTAAATTGGCTGAATTTCGCTATGGAAGAGAGGAAATGTTAGCAATATTCCCCAAGGATATCAAAATGCCACCTGACCTAAAGCAATTTACAGGAATGCATAAGGAACAGTATCAACTACCTGTTACCCTCGTTGCACTCACAGAAGAGGAACAGGTGATGCCTTTGTTGCAATCAAAATTTGCTTTGCATATAATGGAAACTTAACCGAACTGTTATAATTATTACTATAAGTAATAACATTGTATATAATTTGAATAATTTAGAAAATTTGGACAAGATCTGTCAACAGTGATGCAGTGTTAAGATTGATGGGGAAGGGAACGAGTGGGGCGCCGGCTGGAGTGGCAGCACCACGAGGAGGACGTGGAGGCGGTTCTGTTGATAGAGGAAGAGGTCGAGGTTTGTATCAGATAAGCTGCGATTGGTCGTTATGTTTATGTTACATAGTCTAATAAGCTCTTGTTTAACAGGACGAGCTACGTACTTTCAAAGGGGTCCTTCTCTTGAAGATGGAGGAGAAAATGCACCACCTGGAATTTTTACGAGGCAGAGATCTTATGAACGACCAAATACCTTACCAGAACGTGGAAATGGTTGGGAGGAACGGTAAGACGTTTGCATGGCAAGTCAAATAGCACGTGACATTCCGTATTGATGCGATTCTTTACTTTTTCAGCGAGCGCCGATATGAGAAGGGTTTTGCTAGTATGTATTCTTGTCTGAAACTTGTTGCTGGGTTGTTTTTGAATTGATTTAATGCTGCGTTTGTTGTAATAAAGGTAGGGAGGAAGAGTCTATTGCTCCAGGGCGAAAAGAAAACTCGAGGGGGAACTTGGATTGGCGATCTAGCAATCAAAGAGATCGGGATAGAGATGGAGAAGACGATAGTGGATGGAGAGTTAGCGGTTTACGTTCTGAGAAATGGGGTAAATTAAATTTTAATACTGTGTAACATATTTGAGGATGTCATTATTAGTGTTAACATTTTGGAAATCTCTTAGGACGAACGGCATGGAGATCTGAAAGGGGAGAGCATGATGACCCCACTTCAGAATGGGCAAGCAACGGAAAAGCGGCCCCAAGGAAGTCAAATAGTCGACCGTGGAATGATGATCATCCTGGAGGTATGCAGCTTTGTGCACTCTATTAAATTCAATAGCATTGTCATGGAATCTGCAGAATCATACAATTGTTGTGTGGTTTGTTTAGGGGATCTTCTACCTGAATGGAGTACTGAAGATAACAGGGTTGCAGACAGTGTGGGGACATTTGATGCTACGGGGGCCTTTATGGAAACAAAGGTGAGTGCAGTAAAAATTGTGTGACAAAGCACTTTCTAACACTTTCTAATTAATGTCATTTTTAAATTCTTAGGATGATGAGAAAAAGGTTAAATTGAAAGAAATGGCCAATAATGTAAATACAAACCAGGACACGTCACATGTAAGAATAATTAGGCATCCTTTGGTGTTTTTTTTTTGTTATTCAGCTTGTCTTTCATGCTAGGCATTTTCATATTTACAGCAGGAAATACAGAAATCGCATGCAACAAGTCCTTCACCAGGGAGTCCAAAAGAAGCGGAGGTACCTCATCAGCCAAGTCCCGAACCAAAGAAAACCTCATCACCATCTCAGTCACAGCTTGATGTTAGAAAATTAGACAGAACAAAAGAAGCTGATTTGATAAAGACGATATCAGAATCTATGAGTAGTGCAGGACCTACAAAAGTAAATCACAGCCCAGTATCTAGTAGAAAAAAATCTCCATCGCCAACTCACAAAAAAGAAGAGGTTAACTTTGAACATTTAGAAAAGGCAGCAGAGAGTCTTGTAGATAATTGGACGGCAGAGGTTGGGCTACCATAATATTTAGTATTTGTATGTAAAGGATGATATAATGTAACTTAACCAAAATAATTGTCTTTTATGTATGCTAGGAGGATGAAAAAGTTGATGCCAGTCACATTTCCAACTCTACCTTATCGCAGTGGTATTACAGAGATCCACAGGGAATTATCCAAGGTAGGACAGGTCTAATGCTTTATTGCTTATCTGTGTGATCAATATTTAAAGCGGTTTTGTTTTTGGAAATTTAGGCCCGTTCTCTGATTCTGAGATGGCAGAGTGGTTCCGTACGGGCTATTTTAACATGAGTCTTTTGGTCCGTCGGGGCTTAGAAGGACGCTTCTTTCCATTGGGTAAGTTTGTATTTATTGCTTTTACAGTTATATTTTTTGTCGATGCCAATTTTGGGGCCGTTTTGTTACTTTATACAAATTCTAGCTCGATTTATTGAGACTAATATTACAAATTAATAAAACATGCAAATGATGCTGTATTTAATTAGTTCACTTTCTGTATAGGTGAATTGGTGAAGCAGTGGGGGTGTGTGCCTTTCTTGTCAAATAATGTGTCCATTTCGGTGCAGTCCTCACCTCCGGCACCAGTACAGCCACCTCAAATTCAACAGTCTGTGCCAGCAGTGCAGGCTGCTGTACTGGTAGGTGACGTTGGCCAAGACGAGACATTTTGTCTTTAATGAAGCATTTTAATTTAAAGTATTTTCAAACCTTTAAGAATGACTTACTTGGACCTACTGCAATGCCAATGGAGCATCAGAATGATTTGACCTCTGATCATGAGCAGCAATTACGCATCTTACAGCAGCAACTTCTTCAGCAGCAGTTAATCCAGCAGCAACATATGTATCAGCAGCAGCAACAACAACAACAAATGTTTTTGAGGTTAATACTTGTCTTTGCCCAGGTTGTTCGTGTTCACAAGTCAATTTAAAAGTTTCACTGTTACATTTCTGAATTTCTATTGTATAGGCAACAGTTACAACAAGTTATGAGCGGGTTGAAACCAACAGATGGGTTTTCTCATTTAACTCCACAGCAGCAACAGCAGCATTATTTTCTGATGCAGAGGGCATTAGCTCAACAACATCCCCCTGGTGTTGTCCCAAGGTATGGACACATTTCAATTCGTGTATGCTCGTTATTTAATTAGTAGTCGTAGTACATTCAGTTTATAATAAATATGAAATCAATAGGCCAGCAGCAGAAAACAACACCATGTCAGATCCAGTTCGCCAGTTTTTCAGTCAGCTTACGGCAACTCAGCCTGCACCACTAAAAGATGACAGCCAGACTTTATGGAACATGCAAACGCGAACACGTAATTAAAAATTTATTCTTTTCATTTATGCTTTTGGTTTTACATCCTAAAGGTGTGATTGGCAAATGTATATTGATTTACATGTAGCACGTGCCGAAGCAGGTGCTAGATGGGCTGGGATGCATCCACAGACCAGTGTTTGGGATGTGGATACGTCCACTGTCCCGCCGAGGGAAACCGTGTTAGGTCCAAGTCATATGCACCTCGAAGTTCTCGAACAAGAGAAAAAACTTATGGAAGAACAACAAAAGAAACGCTTGAACGAGGAGGAGATGTTGAGGAAGCAAGAAGAGGAACATAGGCGAAGACAACTGGAGGAGGAGGAGCGGATTAGGGAAGAACTCAGGCGAAGGGAGGAAGAAGAAGAAAGAATCAGGGTGGAAGAATTGCTTCGACAACAGCGAGAAATGGAAGAGAGAAAGCAAAAAGAGGCTGAAGAAAGGAGATTAAAGGAGCAAGAATTGAGAAGACTGGTGAGACAGAAAAAAGTTATTACCATCTCTATTGTAGCGTTGTAAAATTTTTACGAGATAAACAAGTGTCAAGCATTTTGTAATTTGTTGTCTAAGTCTTAACGGTACAAAGTGCCTTGATCAAGTTAACATAGTTTTTGACAAAAAATTTGTTCTAGAGATATGTAAAGAAATTGATTATGTAATGATTGAATGACTGGATGTACAGCTGGTAGTCTGATGTGCTTTCAATTGTTTATTAATTTGTGTTATGAATTTTAGCAAGAAGAAGAAAAGCGTCGGCAAGAACAAATAGAACGGGAGAGGGAGGCGCGCATTCAACACGAGCTTAGACAAGAGGAAGAAAGGGCTAATCGGCAAAGAGAGTTAATCCTGAAAGAAGAACAGAGAATACGAGAAGAAAGTCGAAGGAAGGAAGAGGAAAAACAACGATTGGAGGAGGAAAAGGTGAAATATTGAGGGGACTGCTTTGCAAAACACATTTGCTTTCTTTGTACAATTAGCATTGAATTTTGGTGAATGTATTTAAACTAGCTAAAAAGCGAACACCAAAGAGAATTACAGCGCCAGTTAAAAGCACAGCAACAAGAGGCATTTAAGTTGCAGCAAAAACAACAAAAATCCAAATCTCAGGTGAGATTTTTATGCAAACTAAACGTTGTTTACATGTGTAGCTATTATTATTGTAGGGAATTTACTAATTGTATTTATTCATTAAAGACACCTGCATGGGGAGGACAAACTGCTAAGCCAAGTGACAATTCCTTGTCGTTGGCAGAAATACAGAAGTTGCAAGAAGAAAAGGAGCGACAAGAAAGAATTGAAGTAATTTAATATCCCAACGTTTGCTCCGGTGCATTTAGGTTTTATCCAATATTTTCTAATCAACGTCATTATGTTTGTAGTGGGAAATGCAGCAACATTTGATCCAACAGCAAATGCAGCAACAACAGCAGCAAGCTGCACAGCAGGCCAAAGCTGTCAACCTCACATGGGCCAATCGGTATTTACGAAAATTATTTGTTTCATGGGTGTTTGCGGAAGTTAATGGATGGGCAAAAATTCCCCATATGCCCGTTCGTTCAGATGAGTTTAAACCGAAGTTCAGTCTAGATCCCTCTTGCTCACTACACGTTAAAAAACCCTCGTACTTAAACTTTCAAAATCAATGATTGCTTTATTTAAATGGAATTCCTTAATTTTTTAAGTGGCAATAGTGCTGGAGGACCAGTGAAATCTTTGCTTGAGATTCAGCAAGAAGAAGCTGACAAACTTGCTCAAGAACAAGAAAAGGAGCAGCAAGTCAAGAAACAACAACAGCAAGCCAATGTACGTGCCACGTTTGTTACGTTTGTGTAGCACATTTAGATACACAGCGAGAACTTAAGGATTTATTTGTCTTTAGAACGTGTCGTTAGCCACAGCAGGAGTTTGGAGTAATGCAAATAATCATCTTTTACGAGCAAATTCATCACCATCGCCTTGGAACTTTGAAAATTCAGTCAGTAATTCTACTGGTGGAGGATTTTGGGATGATTCTGTAACTATCTCTAATGGATCTAAAGTTCCGGCGCCGACTCCAAACAAAACTCAGTAAGTAATATTTGAATTTTTTTTTAATTAATTGTTTTGCATCATTATTCGATAATGAGGTTTGATTGAATTGATTTTTCGAGTTTCTTGACGGGGTTAATTTTAATAATAATAATGAAATGGACCAGGTGGCCAAATAATATTTGACCTGCTAGTGGACAGCTGTAACGACATAAAACATATTATATATGCTGGAAAATGTTAAAAACAAGTCAAATGGTCGAAAATTACCTTTGTAATTCAGATCAGGGCATTTAAAACGATTGAAAAGTTAAATTGGCAAAAAACATCCCACCCACCTTAAATTTGCATTAAAAACACTTGTTTAATAATAAATGCTTATTTTATCTGCTGGAAACAATGGAAACATGTTAAAAACAATTCAAGTGGTCGAAAATTATCTTTGTACATCAACCCAAGACATTTAAAACGAGTGAAAACTAGAGTTTTAAATGAACAATTTGAATGCCTATCCAAGGGGGGATGTTTTTGTCATGTCTGAAACTTCAGTTTTAACTCGTTTTAAATGTCTTGGGTTGATGTACAAAGGTAATTTTCGGCCATTTGACTTGTTTTTGTCATTTTCCAGCAGATATAATAAGTATTTACCATTAAAAATGCCACGTTTTTTAATGCATACCAAAGTATGGTACTTTTACTACGCGCGAACCTTTCCACTGCAGGAACAAATTTCACGACTAAAACATCATCTGCGCATGACGGAAGGGGATCTTTTCTGTTAAGGGGATGTTTTGTGTCGTTTACACAGTCAGTCTCGTCGTCCCTCTCAAAGGATAAGCAGCTACTCTTCAGTTCAGTTCATAGTTTTTAGCTGGATTTCGGCGTTTTTGTGTGGAAATATTTTTGGAAACATCTTAATTTGACTGTAAGTTTTTGCAATTTTAGTGTTGACGTTTAGCATATAAAACTTGTAGGCCACATGTAAGACTTATCTGAGTACTCAAACTATTGCTTTGTTTTTTGCGTGCACGTGTTAAGTTGCCACGTGTTTACATGTTTTGATTGACTTTTTTTTTTTAAACAAAACAGAGACCAAAGAAATTTAACGGGAAATAACACAATGGCTAACGGCACCGGACAGGTCGGAAAATCTCGCATGATCAGAGCTCGAAAAGAGGAAGAAACTGTTATGAAATTATTCGAAGGACACGCTCAAAATGTGGATGAATTTTCTAAGTGGTGTAGTCAAACGTTGCGTTCCATGCAGTCTACCGTTGATGGTTAGTTGCTTTCTTGTTGCTTCATAAGCGGGTTTTTTTTAAATGTGTTGTTTTAAACCATCTTTTTTTTTCTGTTCCAGTTCCCACTTTTGTATCTTTTCTCAAAGAAGTAGAGTCTCCATACGAGGTGTATGATTATGTAAAAATGTATATTGGTGAAAGCAAAGAAGCTCTAAATTTTGCAAAACAGTTTTTAGAGAAACGAAGTAAATATCGCAACCAGGATAACAAAAAGGAAGAGGTTTGTATTTAATATTTAAGAAACTGGCATTGGATCTTCAAAGTAGCACTTTGAAGAACATATCGTTTTATTCGTCACACAGAACATGTGGGGTCCAGCGCCTGCCATTACCCCAAGTCTTTCAAAACTGCAGCCCAGTGAACTTGAGGGCGCTAAAGTTGCTGGTGCCAAAAGAAAGAAGAAGCGAATGCAAAAACTGGACAACACAATTTTGGGCTTTACTGTTCATGCATCAATGGACAGGGTCAACGTTGGTGATATTGACCATGGGGAGGATATCTGAATATTTGTGAGTTTTTAAATAGATTTGATATTTTTTTTTGCATTGTCATTTCTGTTCTTTGTTTGATTGGACGGTTTTTTCTTATTTAGGCACTTCAGATTTTCTCTCCTTCGCCCTTGTTGAAGTAGTGTGAACCGATTTGTGACTAAATATTTTCCTGAGGCACATTACCAGCCCTGTTAGCTATCTTTTTCCTTTCCTTCAATTTAAACTGGAAGAACCCAGCTTGCAATCGAGAATCAATTAGATTGCCACTTGGAAGAATAAATTTGAAAGTTGCACGGCATTTAAACGATTAAATGTTGTTTTATTTAAAACATCGGATACCAAGATGGTTATTACTTCAGCATAAGAGGTTAACAGAGAACACTGCTTGACGCTGTTTCCAAGGTCCATGTACAGTTCAGTCAGTATATTTGGTAATAAATTTTCATACAAATCAATGTGGCTGTATCCCATGATATATTAATTTTTTTACCATTACTGTTGATTTCGCTTCTATTTGCCTGTTGAACTTATTTAGCCATGATTAACTTTCAGTTTTAAAAACTTCGTCGAAAGAGAGATTCTGTATTTTTGGAAACTCGATGTGATGTGTCATTACACGCAATCTTGGGATTAGAAAAATGTATTAATTCAGTAACTGCATGTTTTAGATACAACCAAGTGGCTTTTTAGCCACTTAATTTTACAGCTCACTTTTTTATCGATATACATCTTTTGAAGCGATTTTTTGGAGGAATAATGATGATCCAGCTAGAGAGAAATGATATTCTTAAAGGAGTAAAATTGTGACGCTGTTTTTTAAAACATTCTTTTATTTTTAAGATTGTGATAGTATGTCAAAAAATTTGAGCATATACATTTAAAAAAATAGGAATTGGTATAAATTTTTGAGATTTATTTCATTTTGGTTTGCTAACTACCAAAATCAACTACAATGTAATAAAATTCCCAGTTTTAGTTGGGCGTTTTTAAATCGGATTTTCAAAAAGAAAATAGAATGGCGCCAAAATATTTGGAATCGTAGTGTCCTAAATGTTGCAATAGATGGCGCGAGAAGTTCCACAAAAAAAAGAGGTTGGAAGTAGAAGAACAAGAGCAAAACATGGCGTGAGTTGTAGTTTTTGTAGCATGGCAGAATTAAATTGCAGTTTAAACTCAATGGACTGGTTAGCCTGTATGAAAGTGCAAAACCACGCCAGAAATCATTATCGGGAGCAATGCGATTCAAAAACTGATGTTGATGAAGTGTGTTTTGAAGACGAAGGAAGAGTGAAAGCTGCACGAAATGGAAGTAATCTCGACTGTCAGAATTCGAGTAAAACGTCAGCTGATGGCAAACCTCCTTACAGCTACGCATCTTTAATAACATTTGCAATTAATAGCTCCTCAAAGCAGAAGCTGACGCTAAGTGAGATATATCACTGGATAATGGCCAATTTCCCTTACTACAGGGATGCTGGAGCTGGTTGGAAAGTAATGATCACTAACCTCTATTTTCCCTGCATGCTCTTGGCAGCGTGAAAGCAAACTGTTGCTGTCAAAACTACAATGAATGTTGTGCATCTTTAATGGCCTTGGTAATTTTAATATTAGCACGTCAATTTCGATTTAAATCGTATTCTTAGTACCCAGTCTCTAATTGAAGGGTTGCATGTTATAATTATTTTTTTTTATATCCAAAAAAAATTGTAGATTTCTGTAATATTGTTTAACTTTTTGATATTTTATTTATTTATTTTTGTGGAATCATAAAAATTCGTCAAAAATGGATGGATTGATTGGTCTTGTCATATTTGAATTTTTGTAAAGAACTTTATGCAGATTTCGGCACTTAATTAGCATGCATGCTGAGTTTTTTCTAAAGCATATATTCATTATAGCAGCATGGTATGAATGTTCTAAGTGTAAATATTTCCATGTGTTTTTATCCCTTGTTTTTTTATTTTCAAATGTTTTAATTCCCATTCAGTATTTTGTACGAAATATTCTGTAAGAAACATATACATCAACTTTAAACAGACTGGCACTAACACAAAATTTTGTATTAGAATTCCATCCGCCATAATCTGTCATTGAACAAATGTTTTCTCAAAGTTCCAAGAACAAAAGAAGATCCTGGGAAAGTAAGCATTAATTTATGTCAACAAGTAGTTATGTGATATTTTAGTGTAAGTGGTCTTGTTTTTCTTAAAACAATTACATATTCTTAATTATGTATTAGGGGTCATATTGGGTAATAGATAATAGCCCTATCGATGATTTCACTGGCAGGAAAAAGAAACTAAGAAGATTTGAAAGAGTAAGTTTTTTGGGTTTTTTTAATGCCTTTGTCTGAAATTTGGATAAATAAGGTTATCTTTAATTTTGAATAGCCATCTCTGCCTTACACGCCGGAAAGCTCATTTAAATCACACCCGAACAGCCCTTCTAAAAGGGACTCCATCCATCACAAAGAATTGTTAAGTTCCATTAATAATTCGAGGAATTATTCTTTGGACGTTAGTAATTATTGCAGTAAAATTTATTTCAAAATACTTAATAAATTGCATTAGCACAAATAAGATAATGCATTTTTGTATTTCAGGAATTACATGTCTCTGCTGATTCTTCAAAAGCAATTGAAAGCCCAGCAAATTTGTTTGACATACCTCTACAAATTCATGGTAGTTTGTGTGTGGTTTTGTTTTTCTTCTATGATAGCAACTTATCAGTTATAATTTAAAACTTTCGCATTTATTTTAGAAATTTCAGAAGAAGATTGTGGCGTGGAAGAACTAGTCAATGATTGGGTCACAGTTGACAATCCTTGTGAAAATGAATTTTTACCATCTCAAGCTGTTAGTGGGGATTCAAAGTTGCAAGGTAAATGCATCTTTTCAGAAACTTGTTATTTGTTTAATAAAAATTCTGGGAAATCCTCATGTTATTAATAAAATGTTGCAGGGTTCATTGACTCGATGATTGGAACAAATTTCCCTACTGAGCAATTAACCGAATTGGCTACATCGTTAAGTCATTATCTCACTGTTAACGGTTCTTTAACTCAGGGTATATCAATTTCATCACCTGTTGACAGTCATAAAGGTAACTCAGTGTTGCTATTTTTAACAAATTTCATTTTGTGTTTTAATCCTTTTATTAACATTGAATTTTATTTAGAAGATCCTTGTTCTTCAAATGTTGACATTTGTCCTCCTCATTATGGCCATTTTGAGTCACCAGTAGTCTCATCTTCTTTAATCAAGACTGAAAACATTGACAGCATTTGTAAAACTAGACTTGAAATGCAAGACAAGGTGATACAAAGGCCATCCATGGTAAAGAAATTATCATTATTCATCCCAACACCTTTTTATCTTCTAAGAGTTTGACACTTTAAGAATATGCCCATTATTAAAACAACTTGATAAACATAAGTAATTTTTATTCAATTATATAAACTCATTTGCAGGTACAGTCTCAATGTATCCTCGATCAAGAACCAGTACTTAATGGGAACTCTATTGTTACTGATGATTTCAACTGGGACAAGTTACTATGACGGTAAGTGGATTATTTTGGATCATTTTTGGTTAAAATCAATTTAAATGCCCAACTTTTTACGTTTTCAAATTTCAATTTAATAAATGTAGTCACGGAAAGGAAATTATTTTAAGTGAAGAAAGTTATTCATTGCTGTTATGATGCAAACCACCTGCCGATAAACAAACTTTTTATATACTGCATCTCGGGTAACCTGGAATCTCGTTCATATTACTGTATTTCAGCGTTTTATTTTCGTTTTTTTAATGCCAACTATTGTTGGATTTTTCAATATGCATACGCAAGTTATTGTTCTAGTCATTTAAATTGTTGCATACAATCAAGCCATATATAATTTGGCATTTTTTTGTTTGATGTGTGCACTTTTACTCTGCACACTTGTCTTTTTTAAATGCAACCCGATTTTTTACTTGTTTGCATTTTATTGTGGTTACAAAAGTAACATTTTGGAGGACAAAAAAAATTAGCACTAATCTGAAACGTTGCTTTTTACTGTGTGAAAACTTTGAGAGTTTGTAATATCCATTTTAATTGTTATTTGGCAACCTAAATTGGTGAAATGTATAATCCCTATTAAGTTGAGTGGGTTAATTCATGACATTAATTTCTGTTAAGATCTTTAATACTACCAAATCTCATTGATGCCTAATTTTAATACATTTTTTTTAATGTAATCCGGTTCAAGTGTATTCTATGAATTTATGAGTACGCTTTATTTATTTTATATTACGTGCAAGTTTTTTTTAAACATTTTTTTGATTTTTTAAAAATTTAAATGTGAAGTGGGTTGAAATTTGGAATATTAAAAGAAGTTGTTGTGAATTTACAAATTTGTTTTTCTTGTTTTTAAAGCGAATAAATCTAGATGTTTGGTCATCTAAAAATCCCTATTAAGTTGAGTGGGTTAATTCATGACATTAATTTCTGTTAAGATCTTTAATACTACCAAATCTCATTGATGCCTAATTTTAATACATTTTTTTTAATGTAATCCGGTTCAAGTGTATTCTATGAATTTATGAGTACGCTTTATTTATTTTATATTACGTGCAAGTTTTTTTTAAACATTTTTTTGATTTTTTAAAAATTTAAATGTGAAGTGGGTTGAAATTTGGAATATTAAAAGAAGTTGTTGTGAATTTACAAATTTGTTTTTCTTGTTTTTAAAGCGAATAAATCTAGATGTTTGGTCATCTAAAAATCACAATTTCTCTTGAATTCTGATTTGAATTTATTTCAGAAATGACGTTTTTTTGAAATTCTAGAGAATTTAAATTTTTAATTTTAATAACGTATTTTTTAGAAATTTAGAAATCCCCACATGGAAGCTTATGGAGAGAAACTGATTGGTCGTGTCGATTTAGAAACAGCCAATTGCGTTCTTCCATCTCTCCCTTAAATCTGCAAGTGTGTGGCGTATTTAAAACACGCACTGCTAGCTTTCAATCCGTTCGACGTTTCATGTGGTTTCTCCGAAATAATAATTGTTTTTCTATTGCATCGCGATTAATATCAGTTAGAAATATGTCGAAGAAAGCTTTAGTATTAATTGCTGACAATTCCGAAGAAATGGAAGCTGTCATTTCAATCGATGTATTGCGACGTGCTGGCGTGAGTACATTCTATTTCTTGTTCGAAACAGCTTTTTAGGCCTATTCAGTGTTATAACTTTAATCCCGTTCACGACAATTAATTATGACCGCAATGTATTATTTATATCCCTGAATATCGATGATAAAATAATCACGTTACTTCAACATGTAGATTGCTGTTACCGTTGCTGGGATTGCAGGTCCGGGGTCTGTGAAATGCAGTCGTGATGTAGTAGTTGTTCCGGATTCATCTTTGGTCGATTGCGCCAAAGAAACCTACGATGTGATCGTGTTACCTGGAGGGCTAGGTGGATCCAAGGCGTTTAGAGAGGTATTTTATTAAGTCATTTTGGAGTTACATAGTGCAGAGACAGGCAAAACAAATGTAGACACCCTTGCACTTTGAACAACATGTAGCTGATAGAGGATGTGAACATTGTAGGAAAACTTAGTATGTTATGGTACAGCAATTTAACAGTGATAATATGACACAAGCGAGCTCAATTTATAAACGTGATATTGGCAATTAACAAATAAATAATTATACTCGAATAATAGAGATCTACGAGCAAGGAAAGCCTTGCCAGGGTTGTGGTAGTCTAGCGATACTTAATGCAGTTTATGGTCGTTTTTAATAAGTATACTACACTGCATGCTCACAAATGCAAATTGGGTTTTTGAACAAGTTATTTAATTAATATTGTACGTAATTCTTGGGTGTAATTAACACAGAGTGCCCAAGTTGGTGAACTTCTTAGAAATCAAGAAAATGCAGGCCGAATAATAGCCGCAATTTGTGCAGGTTGGTTTTTTTGTCTTAAAAGTTTGATTTTAATACAAATATGTGCTAGATTATATTAATGAAATAGTCAACCAGTAGCACTTAATTGATCTAGTAATTTTTTTTAAAATCACTATCCATGAAATTGCAAGTGGGCAAAATGTTTTATTCCATATGTTTATGGAATAAATTATCTCCACAGCACCTACTGCATTGAAAGCTCATGGAATTTGTAAGGGGAAAAAACTGACATCGTATCCCTCGGTAAAGGAGGAAATAACTGAAGGAGGTACTTAGACATTTGTAAATAATTTCAAACAACTAGCCATCAAACCAGAAATGTATCACTCAAGAGCAGCATGGAATTGGATTACAGCATAAAATTATTATATTTGGCTTTTTTTTAATGGTGGGTCCGTTGAAGTAATTTATGTGAAATTTTATCCGAACAATTAGTGCTTATCTGTATCAGAGTGATAGATTTTGTGTTTGTCGTAATAGATCATGCAATACAGTGTGAATCTTTAAAATATGCAAGTGCATAAAGAACTTATCATTATAAATTATTTGGCGGTAAAGGTGACTATCAGTACAGCGAAGATCGTGTAGTTCAGGATGGACAGTTGACCACTAGCCGAGGACCTGGAACTGCTTTTGAATTCGCATTGTCGTTAGTTGAGCAACTTTGTGGCAAAGATAAACGTAACACTGTCAAAAGTGGAATGCTCGTTAAAGACTAAATTTGTGTGACACAATACTGCAAGCTATTTTGTTGCAGAATTTAAATTTTGTTTAGTCTCCATATGAGTTTTGCTGAAGATTGTTTTATTTTTTTTTGTGGAAAAACAGCAAAAACATACTGTATAATGTATTTCTGAAATTGGCCAGCTGCTATAATTATTTAAAAAAATGAATGAAAAAATTTACTACACAATTTATTAGACACTCAAACAAATGGTGTGACATACAAACTGATATACAATATAATAAATGCATTTGTAAACAGCAATTATGTATTTAAAAATGTTGATAATCTAAATCTAGAAAATAAAGCATTTGTAAAATTCAGTTATTTACAAATAAGTTTGATTTCATATCCACAATTCTAAATTAGGCAAAAATATAAGGCATGTCTATAATGGCACAACAATTATTAAAGTCTACAATGTACTAAGTTGGGTTAAGGAATTACACAAAGTCTTGTGACTTCTGGTATAAGGGTTAACAAATAGAATAAAACTTTGGGATACAAATAATGTAAACTTGATAAGGGATTAACAGATTCTAATTCTTATTAAAGAATAACTGAACTGGAAAAAAATAAGTTGAGATTCACGTTGACCCACATTCAGATCATCTCACAAACCACTGCCGCTAGGCGCAACTCCTAAGACGTGCACTTTATAATATTTGTTCAGTTGTTCTAGGAACACAAATGTTAAAACTGTGTGAGGCCCTAAGCGAGCGTAATATGGCGTAAATCCTTTCCACAGGCTGAAAAATCCTTCCTGCCTAACAACCTTGCCCAATACATCCTGAAATGAAATATACTCTTAATATTTTGATATTTAAACCTTTGATTTGTTTTTCACATGGATACTTACAATAGCACCTTTATATTCCGGAACACCATTAACGATTTTCATATTTTGGATTCTGTAAATAATAATAATTTACAGTATTATTAAGTGATTTTTAATGTTAATAATGGAATTTAGTATTTCTGAAATAATCGTTGTACTAATTAAACGGTTTGGATTCTAGCACTTTTTATACATTGACAATATTTTTTTTTCAGTTTGAATGAATCTAATCCTACAAATTATAAATCAAAAAAGCGTACATGTTGATGAAAGTTGTAAATCAACACTTGTGTGATAAGAGTCAGTTTGACTTTGACCTTACCTAGTCTTGGCAATGTCTACTGGCATTGATGCGGCTGTTGTTACCAGTCCACTAATCATACTAGCCCAGAAATGACACGCAATGTTATCTCGAAAATATTCTGCAACACATAAAACAAGCAAGTTGTAACTGACATGAAATTTTGCCTTGCTTACACCTAGGTTAACATCTATATCCTACTGGTCCGCACCATGGACTTTGTAGTCTTATTTCATAACAAGTTCACTTTTTAGCGAAGGCAATGTGTACCTACTTGTTGATAAGAGAAATTGTTTGGCTTGAGAGTAAGAGGCAAGCTGAGCTGCATTGACAACCATAGCTCTACCCATTGTTGGAATACATCCCTGATGAAAATATAACTTTGGTTCAATTTTTTTTTCTTCAAATTTCACTTTCTTCAAACACAGTGGGTAATACCAAAAACATACCCTCCATAACGTTAAAACTCCTTCCTCTCTTGTAATACGAATTAAAGCATTGAACACGTTTGTATAATTTCGACGTTCAGTTAGCGGAAGCCTACAAAAGATATTTTAAACGATATGTCAGCGATTTCAAAATGAATTTCAGTACACACAGCTGTCCGGTCTCTTTTAAGTTAAACGTTACCTGCCGTCTGCTGTCATTCTTATGAGTGAAACTTCAGCAGGTGTCCCAACAAATGCTCCCACGGCACCTGCTACCATTCCCAAAGCTGCTTTAGTGAGAAAATTAGGAGGTTTTCCATCAGATCTTTTAAAACGTTAAAAGAAGAATTGTCAGAAAAGTTTGAAACAAAATATAGAAAGAAAAATTGAAGGAAACTTACCCCGAACATCTTTCAAATAAGTAGGTGTATGTCCCTAAACGTACCGTCGTATAAGAAGCTTGGCGCAGCAAGCCTGCAGAAAGTCTAAAATAAGATTTTAATTAAATTAATAGATGAAAATTTACAATTTCATAAATATAAGAACGATTTTATACTACAATGCAGCTTAGAATTAAGCTAAATCAGTGGTCTTTAAATATCGTCCTTCGTATGGTGTTTAGATTCAAATTGTCCTAACATTTTCATTATAGCTTCCACAGCAGCAATATTGAAAAATGCACTTACCCTGCATAGGCGCCAGTAATTCCTTCATTCTTTATAATTGATGCAAATAAGTGAAAACTTGTTTTGTATTCCTTAGCTGCTCCACCGGCACCTATTGAAATTGCATTTATATTTTTTAAATAACATTCATGTAGTTGATCTGGCTCATTCTAAAAATGGGGAACTATGAAGGAGATGACCTGTGTTTATTTATACAGAATTCACTATCCACAAAACCTATATTTTACACACTGATTGTATGCTGTATTTTTTCTTGCTAGACCATGAGATGCATGATCCTCCCATTTGTCTAATTACTTTTCTGTACAGCACTTAATCATTTGATACTAGACAGTAAATTACTATGTAGTGCAAGAGACGAGTGGTTGAAGTTGTTAAATGCCATCATCATGTTTGTTGAAATTCAATATTCTATTTAAAATTAATGGTGGCCAAATTTAAGAAACTAAATACTTGCCGCTGAGCTGCATGCGATTTTTGAGGAGATCCAAGGGCTGCACAAAGCATGTCGCACCCATTCTGTAATTACATATATTCAAATGTATTATGTTCTAATAATACGCCTAAAAGCCAATTTAACTCAATAACCTGCACTTTCTAAAAGGAGAACATAAGCATGGTTTGCGTGTTTTCATTGTCAGTGTGATTTAGCACCACAAGTTTTTTCATTATATCGTTTTCCCAAACTTTTTTTTTTTTTTTTGGCTTTCAGCCACGGCCATTTAGGAGATAAGCAAGACTTGTACCAAACTTCATTTTTACTTTAGAAATCAATTTACTTGTACTATATTTACACTGCAGAAAAAACTTGGCGGCCATGCTACTGCCAAATTGATTTGGACATCGGAAACAGGTTTTTCTGAGTGAAACCAATTGAAACTACTCGTTTAACTTGAAATAACATTTGCTTTGAAACGAAGGTGGTCAAACAAATTCGCAATGAGTGGTTGGAAGTACAAATACACATCAATGAACAGGCATCAGAACTATATATTTAGATGTGATATAACTAAATTTGCTAAGGTGATTAATATAGTAAATCGGTAATTGCAATCATCACTTGAAATGATTCGCCTGATAAAGCTATTTTTAGACAATTTTAAATACTCCCGCTTAATATTTAAAAAATAAACATGTTTAAACATGACATTTGAAATTAAATTCAAACGTCACATTTTTAGCTTATTTTTGGATTGCTTACAATTTTTTTGCTATACAATAAACAAGAAAAATATTAAAACGTCGAAACGTTTGACTCTTGGCTTTGGATGTTAATCCTTCACATCTACAGTAATATAAATCTCCTTGTTTGTACAATTCTTATCTTAATTAATTCGCACATAGGCTATAAGAGCATAAGCTTTTAATGGAATAATTGTGTTAATGCCGGGGAGATACGAATCACACGATATAATCATTTCCACCTCTTCTCAGTTGCTTCTTTAAAGCTTAATTGATGTATCGAATTAAAATTAGATGTGTCAAAAGGAATTTTATTGGATGTAATTCGTGTAGCATATATATAGGAGACAGGTTTCCTGTACGCCTGGTTATTGAAATTGAAGGTCGTTCATTTAAAACGCTTTAATCTAGTAAGGCCTACTTATTTCAAAAGATTTTGGCAAACGCAAGCACACATTGATTGTGCAACCGTTCTAAATTTAAGCTGAAATTCAATGAACGCATATAAATTCCTTATTTCGTGTATTTCGAATTCACACATCCACCCTATGGTGGACTAACTATATATTTGATCAGGAATGTTGTGCAATCATCTTAGTATTGTCTCTAACTCATTTAAACCTAAGATTACATTACATTTAGATTAAGGTTGATTTGACGGCGTTTTTATTGATTAAGGAGGAAACCAAAATTCTTCGCTGACATCAATCGATTTCTAATGTTTACAATATGTGTCCCTGGTTAAGTACTATAATACTGCAAAGTCATTAGCGTGACTTTTAAAAATGAATTTGCTTACCCTGATAGACCTCCTAACAAGAATTTAATTCCATTTGGGACGCTGGCCGTTTCACCTGTCATTTTTCTCCACCTTTCCGTTTACTAAAAAGCCGGGATCTTCGACACCCACGTTAATCTATCTGTGCTCTCACTCACTGATCTGCCCTAGACTTCAGTTTTCACCATCACTAAATTATAAAATAAACTTTCCCAAGTTAAGGGGGGGTTATCATTATAGCCCTTGAAGTTACAGTGGTTGGACGATTCTACTACCATCGTTTTGTGAGTATTATCACTCTACCACGGAGCGCTCTCGTCTAGCTCTTCTGATATTCTCGCAACAATTTGTGTACCACTTTCTAACTCCATTTTGATTTGGGTTTAATTTGATTCCGGTGTGTTATTAAATTTATTTTGATATAGTTTTACCGATATTTAAGCAAAATTAAATAATTCATCTGTATTACCTCGATATATTTTTATCCTATTTAAATTTCTTGCTTTAAAGTAGAAAGCAAAACACGAGATGTGCTGTCTACTTCATAATAATACTCAAAATAATGTCAAAACCACTTGAAGAATGAAATTATTAGCCTTGTTATTTTTCACAATAATACATTAGTAGATTCGATTGCTTTTCTTTTATCTTGTGAATTTATTTTGATATAATGGCATTTTTTTGAGGTTGAGATTTGAACTTTTTTTGATGCAAGAGAGCCTATATAGGTATATTGGCCCTTTTGTATTTGTAATGGACTTCGTGTTCCTAATACTTGGAATACATTACCATTCTTTGCTAATAGCATATCCGTCATATTGCAGGGTTATTTCAAAAATATATTATAGCTTTTACCCAGCATTTGAATAAGCTAAAATAAAAATATTATTAATTTCCGATGGAATAAGTATTACTTTTTTAATGTTTGTATGTTAGATAAAGTTATCCATCCAAATTCAAGATGGCGTAGTATCGCTTCTTTCCTTATAAAACGCTTGAGCTCAATAGCGCTATTTTGTAAGGTAGTCCTCTGAGTACGAGGCTATATTTATTCTATAAAATTCTTCGATTGCTCCTGCTCGTCCCTGCTTCTTCTGTTAGGTAAGGTTTGCTTGGTTTTGCTCTGTTACGTGCTATATTTTAAGATTTGAAGCTTTTTATTTCGATTATTCTGTTTATTAGAAGCAGTTAAGATTGTGTCCTTATTGCTTTCGTAATTTATGCAACACTTGGTACTGTTTTGCTATTTTTTTTTTTTAAATTCGACTTGCTAGATAAAATCGCCTTGCCCCTGTAATGAGGCTTCGCCATTTTAAATAACAGGAATGTTACTAATTTTATTCATTAATGCATCAACTGTTAGTACATGCTTTTGTAGAAACAAGAATCTACTCGTTTTTTCTCAAACAAATTTCGATGATTATTAATGTTCTTGGGCCCTAGTTAATTTGTATAGTGACGTAATTTTGTTTGCATGTTATGTCATTTTTTCACTACGTTGCCGCATGATTGCAATATTGATTGTATAGTTAAATCGGATTTAATGCAGCTTTTTGCTTGATTAGCTATTGGAGATTACTAAAACCGGTGATTTTAGTGGTTTTGCTCGTGTTTTTGCCCACTAATATACAAAAATACCGGTTCGGTTAAATTCGTTTACATTGACAGAACTGATTAAATGTTGAACTTTAATCTCTAAATGAAGCGTGATGACTGATTATTTGCCCTCTTAATATGCTATCTATTGCTAAAGCAGTTTTACTTCGATTGAAATTGGTATTTATCATATCTTTTCCCCCAATGCCTACGTTCCTGTCTTTCAAATTTCATTATGAAGGTGACTTTAAGGTCGTACGATGAAGGTCGTAGAGGACACAAAGTAGCCACCCAGTTTGCGGTTTTCTAATTTAAGAGCAAACTCAACCATTTAAGTACCTTTTAGATAAAAGACCTGCTTACTTTCGCAGCTATTTTAATCCTTAAATTTATTAAAATAAATCCTGCTAACCAAATATGGCGTTGTGCAGTTGTTTGTGACATGTCGCCTTTCATTTTTGATTTATATTGCATTTCCAATGTACGTTCATCAGTGTCACAACGACACAATGTAATATTTTTCCGCTTATTTTTTATTTTTTTGGTACAAGTTAAAAGGTGTTAGCTATTAGGTTTGAAGTTTTAAAGAATTTTTTTTTTTTTTTTTTTCATTAGGTGAAAAGAAGGGTGTTATTTTTTAAATGTTACTTTATTTTAATTAAAATTGAATATTTAATTCGTGTGAAGTTCAAAAATGTTATAATGATTCTGAAACGGTTTAGGAAACAAACCTTCATTTTTCATAGATACATCCCAGTTGTTGTTGGTTTATTTTACTTTTTTATTTTTTGTTGAAAATTGCTATAATTTGCGAATTAATATCTAGTTTATCTAGTATACTAATGAGTTTATTAGCATAGGTGCATGATTCTAATTCCTAGGTGCGCTAGAGGTCGTTTACCTATCACATTGATTTAACCTTGTAAACTTACATTCCTGCAGGCATATCCTGTGTCTAGACTTGATTATCTGGTTGTCCGGCCAACACAGCTTTGTTAAAGATGTCTAAGATTGGAATTAACGGGTAATTTTATTTGAAATACAGTATTACCCAACAACTTATTTTTGTTTTTCAAATTTTGCTTTTTAATCTTAACATAACTATTTTATAGATTTGGACGCATTGGTCGCCTTGTGCTAAGAGCTGCACTTGATAAAGGTGCTGAAGTTGTGGCCATCAATGACCCATTCATTGATGTTAATTATATGGTATGTAGTTGGTAGCTGCTTGTCAGTTTAGCCTCTAGAATGTTACTGTACATTTTACGAACTAAGCATTTGTAATCTATAGGTTTACATGTTCAAATATGATTCTACCCATGGCCGATACAAAGGAGACATCCACACGGAAGGTGGCATGCTTGTTGTAAATGGACATAAAATCCATGTCTTCCAAGAGTAAGCCTTTTTTTCCCCCTATCAGATATTAAGTTGATCACTCGAGATGGTATTTATAAATGTGATTTTTATCTTTAGGATGAAACCCACCAGTATTCCTTGGTCAAAGGCTGGTGCTGAGTATGTTGTTGAATCTACTGGTGTGTTTACTACCATTGAGAAGGCCAAGGTAGATCTGCTTCTGATATATAAGAGCAAATCATTTTAAATGTGTGTAACATGTGCTTACCAAAACATTATTTTTAGGCTCATTTTGAGGGTGGTGCAAAGAAAATCATCATTAGTGCACCTTCTGCTGATGCCCCAATGTTTGTGATGGGAGTAAATCACGAGTCTTACGATAAAGCCACCATGGATGTTGTGAGCAATGCGTCCTGCACGACCAATTGCTTGGCTCCCATCGCCAAGGTGATTCACGACAACTTTGAGATTATTGAGGGATTGATGACCACTGTCCATGCAACAACTGCAACTCAAAAGACTGTAGATGGACCAAGTGGAAAGGTAATCTCGCTCTTTTTGATTTATTATTACAACGCTAACAAAAATGAAGGCCTAATTGAGAACTGAAACTTCTAGATGTGGCGTGATGGTCGTGGTGCCCACCAAAACATTATCCCTGCTTCCACTGGAGCAGCCAAAGCTGTAGGCAAGGTTATTCCTGACTTGAACGGGTATGAAATTAAGCTAACACATGCTATCAATTGTCACTTGTTTCAGTATTTTGCTTTGTACAGCATTTGTTAAGTTTTTGAGTTTATTTTCAGCAAGTTGACCGGAATGGCCTTCCGTGTTCCGACCCCTGATGTATCTGTTGTGGATTTGACTTGCAGAATCAAGAAAGAGGTAAGCAGATATTCGAATTTCACAACAATGTTGGTTCATCAGAATGCAAGTAAAGTCCAAATTTCATTATCTGCAATGCCCCAAAATAACTATGGGCGCCTGGGTCATGTAGACAGTGACAGTCAAACCATCTACGTAATGACAAGATACAACGTTTGCATGGAAGTTACATTTTTTAAAGATTTTTCTGTTCTATTTTGAACCCACATTAGGCCACCTACGATGAGATCAAGGCTGTTGTTAAAGCAGCTTCTGAAAGTGACAACTGGAAGGGAATTTTAGGATACACAGAGGAAGAGGTAAACTTGTTTTGCTTGATAGCTAGTCTGAACAGCAAATTGAGATTCCATTACCAAACGAATTTTCTCGGCAATTGTCTTATTTTTGCTTATTTGAAAGGTTGTGTCAAGTGACTTTGTTGGGGACACTCACAGCTCTATCTTTGATGCTCTGGCCGGAATTGCATTGAACAAGACCTTTGTGAAACTCATCGCTTGGTAAATACAGTTTAAAATAAAACCTAGTTTCTTTTTTTTTAAGGAGGTTAGCATTGAACTTTGTTTTTGTTTTCTTCCTCCTCCACAGGTATGACAATGAATATGGTTACAGTTGCCGTGTGGTTGATCTGATCAAGTACATGCAATCCAAAGCTTAAATCGTCATGTCAATTGCAATATCAATGTCGTTTCCTCTAAATAGTGTTAGAATTTTTGGCTTAGTCTCTATTCATAAATTGAAAATTCACGTGATGTTATGCTGCCATATATACCTGAGGATGCACCTACCCACTAGTACCTCTGGAAGGAGCCTTTGGACCATTTAAAAAGCCTTAACTGGCTGTAACTAGTCTTGTATGTTTACTTCTCAGAATTAATCAATTTAGCAATTCTAAAATTTATATAATTGGCTTCTACAAACTGATGAATGATGTAAGAATCGATCGCCTTTATTTTTCTTAATGTGTGTGCATTCTGTTTTAATAGATTCAGTTGTAAGGTAGTGTCATTAAATGTCCATGGTGTGAATAAAACGTTTGGTTGATATGAGGTTGATTTCTTTTTTCTAGCAAGTCCATTTTAAAATTTGTATAACGAAATCTTTAAATAGAAACGTTTGTTTAATACTGTTGATCGTAACCTACTTTGAATTTTGTGTCAAGTTTTATTCACACAAAATTCCATCCAGGGAGAAGTTTATTGATGAGTTCTTTTTGCTAACGTATATAATACAAAGATGATCAATTAATTTAATCTATACTGAGTACTACGAACTTAATTAAACGGGAGATTTACTAATGATATACACATGTTGTGTAAGTTTGTATCCTGCTGTATCGATTTAATTTTAATATAATACGTGGAGTTACATTGTAAGAAAAGGTTTTTAATTAGATTTAGAATGGCATATGAATATTATTCCAGTCTACTCTCTGAAGATGCAGATTGTGCGTACCCAATTTTTAAAATTTCCTAGAAAGGGGAATTTTGAATTTAAATTTAGCGCTATTAAGTTAGCTCTTTTCATCGCTAGGGGACGCGCAGTTGAGTTCGAAAAAATGGCGTGCTTCGGCGTGAGGGTTTGTACAAATTACTGCGTTATTCGCGGTATTACAAACTTATCCCGTAATTTGACACCAGGAAACAATACATTATGTTTGGTAAATGCATCAAGAACATTGTGCAGTGGAACTCAATCTAGTAGTGGTATGTTTAACTATGTAATAGAATAACACCTGCTTCAATACAATGTTACCCTCTATATCCGTAACACTACAGTTTGTGAACTTGTGGTTCTGTTGTATAACTGATTTTATTTAAATTTATTATGCAGCTGAGAATGTCAACGAAGAGCGTGATCCAGCGCCTTATTTCATCAACTCTAATGTACAATCTATTTTGAGACGCCTTACTGGGTTTGATTTACAAAAGATCTACAGCAGAGAGCCAAGACGCAAATTTCAGACACCTCGATACGAATTTATGACAGAGGAAAAGTTAAGCAAGGTGCGTGAGTAAAAGGGCATCTTAGATCCCTATTAAAGGGGGTGTAGAGATCTCAGTTGCAATGAACCATATAAAATTGTGATCACTTTGGCTTCTGTGTGTATAATATCTGATGCAGAATTCATTATTATGTAGCTACTCGAAGAGGCAAATAAAAAAGCAGTGGATAAGCTGCAGATGCCCCCAGTTTTAAAAGCGAGACAACCAAGAAACGACGTACTTTCCTATGATCCAGATTTAAAAGGTTTTGATTCGGCAAAGTACGTTTTTGTAGACATATCTGAAGGAACGACCGACAGAGTGCGTATCAAGATTTGTTGTACAATATTGATCAATATCTTAATCGATTATGTAGAAAATGATGCCAATGTTTATATTTGTTTAGAAACGAGCAATTGTTGTTCGCGATCCTGATGGAACTTTGCGGAAAGCAAGTTGGGAAGAAAGAGATAAAATGAACAACATTTTCTATCCTGTCGTGAGGCGAAAAACTGTTGGAATCCCAAGAATGTTTGCGGGTGAATATTTTGAGGTGTGTTAAAGTTTTTTGGTATTGTTTGTTAAGAGCTTTAAATATGTGCAAATCTACAGCACTTACGGTTTAAGTATGCATTGTTTTTTTTTTCAAGTTCATATTTTTTAATTTTGTAGAGAATTTTAGATGAAGGAAAATATGAATTTATTTTGGACAGAGCTTGTTTACAGTTTGAACCAGATGACCCCATTTATGTTCAGGTTGGTTGTAATTTCCGTGTATTTGTTGCACTTGACTTGTATGTTATCATTAATTACTTATGAAGCCTTATGATTGCTAATTAGAATTTCACCTTTTTAGACTTGTCACAGAGTTTACGACAAAGTAGATAGCACACAGGAATATGACTTGTTCCTTTCCTCTCGCCATTATGGACCAATGGCTTTTTATTTTGCGTTTTATAAAGGCATCGATAACTTATTGTTATATTTGATTCAAAAGGACAGGTGAGCTGTTGTTCTAGAATCTATTAATATAAAATGTTGTTGTAACAGCTAGTAACAGTTATTTGTTTCCTAAAAATTAGGATAGACAAAGGTGCGGATCTTGTACGGTTATACCAGTCTGTCAATCCGCATTGCAGATCAGTGAAGTCATCAAATACAGAATCTGATATTTCATTAATCAAGGTAAAATACACCATAATTCATATGTTCTCTTGCATTACTTCAATTGTTCAATTGTACATTTTTAGACATGGTGCAGTCCAAACTTTTCCTGCAACACTCCAAATTTCAACTTGCTAAATTCTGTTTACCAGCTTATAGAATTTTTAATAAATGCCAAAAAGACCATTTGCCAAATTTGTTAAAATAAGATAGAATTGTTTGAGTTTGGTTGTTTTTTCCGTGAATTCATCTCCTTCTGTTTACCTTGAATTATCCATATTTATTCACGACTTCAAAATCTCTTGCCTCACGTATAATTTATGCAAATTTTTCTTGAGTTCATCCGTTGTCATACGTTGTCATTCAAATTATGTGAATTGATTTCTATTTGATTTCCATGTGTGCCTTTCACATGATTATTGGAGCCACTTATTTACCCAATTGCATTTATATAAGCGCAAACGACATTAGATTTGTGGTTTTATTTTTAATGGAACTTTTACCATTTTTTACAGGCATATACGGAGTTGGATTCCCTTAAAAAGAGCAATTTGGAGCTGGCGATACAAACGTATGAAGAATTGCAGAAGCAACAGCAAGAATATAGACAAGGTATTAGGGAAGCTCACGGCCAGGCTTGAAGGTATCTTAATTTTAGACAATAATTTCGATATTTTTAAAAGCTGAGGCCACAATTATTGAAAATGATTTGCCTTTGGGTTATGTAACATACCTTAGTTAAGTAAATGTTTTCCTATGAAGTTATCAGTGGCAATTATTACACGGTGTGCTTTAGAGAAATAATCCGATTATAAAATATAACACTATGAACAGCAGAACTGCAGCAATAATAATGCAGAGATGAGTTGGGAATTCCTCTTTATCCAGGACGTCATTATTGGCACATGGGATTTCAGTTTCAAATTCAGATGAATGAAACGGGGAATGAGCAGATGTCGTGTCTGACATTGTCTTCAGAGCACTTTGACTTTTCCTAAAGTTTCGATAAAGCTGCCTGGAAAAATGTCCGATTTGGTCGGGGTGCTTTATGATGCTATAGCTTCGGCTCTCCCTTATGGGAGTTTGCGTGATTAGTAGTAAGTTTTGGTCATATGGGTCCTCGTTCATTCCCGTAACCCCTGTTATCCATGGATGATGGCTGATATCTTCGATGCTAGGCCGTGCGTGACTGTTTTCATTCAAAACCCAAAGAAAGAATTCTTTAGATTTTGTACCCAAATTGGAACCTTCTAGCCAAAATGGTAGAAGGGCAAGGTTTGTTCTTATGTTAAGCCATGCCTGCGCTTGAGTGATGGTATCCTGTAGTGGTGTTTGTTCTAATGGCTTACCCAAGTGACGTCCTATGAGCAGTTCTAAAATGGCACATCCTACCACCCAGCTCTCGATTTTTGGAATGTTTAGTCGTAGGCACCCTTCTGCACGTAGCAGCTCTGGTGGCTGGTTCCATTTGGGACCGAGTTGTAAACATCCCGAATCCGTAGTGTCAGTCATGCTTTCAAATGCATTCAAAATCAAGTTATCTGTATTGTTTTCAATAACTGTGTTCTTCCAGTCAAAATCTGTTAGATAGAGGGCTGCTCTGTGACAGTATTTCAAGACATTCACCAACTGTCCCATCCATTTTCTGACCATTGCTTCACGTGTTACGACATCATCTTGCAAATTCTCGTTGATGTATTTTAATGCATTGGGCCTGGAGATGTCTCCCACGAAATAATAGCGACCGCAATTTTCAAAATGGTCTTTATAAGGCTGTAGACTTGTGTGCTTTAACCAACGATAGTTTAAAGATGCTGCACTTTGACTTTTGTCCACGTACTCTTCAATTTTATACAGGTTGTCACACTTCTCTCGCTTTGCATGGTAGACATTGACGTCTTTTTTCTCTTGTATTAATTCAAGTGCTGCATAACCGTGCTGCTTCAAAACTGTACTAGTCGTGTACTTTCGTGTAATTGAGGCGCTCTTTCTGCCGAAGGTTTTTCCAGAAGTTATCTTTGCACTGCTTTTTGACTGGCTCGGGAATGGCTTTAGCTTTGTTGACGAGGGTATTCTTGATAGAGTTATAGGTTTTACTTCTAGAAATTGAGCGGCCATTTTCCAATGATTTAACTCAAAATGCAAATGCTAATTTTGATAAATGAAAGCACTGACAATTTGAATCTATGGATGCTAAAGAAATTTAGAACAGTCGTTAAGAACTGATATAAAAATTTGGAATACAATCTTGCATTTGGCTGACACATGCTCCACAATAGAATTTGAAATAATTCTATGTGCTATTTTGGTAGTATATGCTAGTATACAAATTATTTAGAACACAATTTGTTGAAAACTATTTCTTTTTATTGCAAATGACACCAACACCGGTTGTTTCCTTTCACAATCAGGAAAGCATTTGGTAAAAGGATAATGGTAATAATATTTTTTGTTATGAGAAAATAAGCCAACCCATTAAACGGATGGTATATTGGCATATGTAAATTCATGCATATTTAGGCTTGGTAAGTTGTCGACGAAACCTGGCCTCCGTGGCCGGTCCAGTTGGTGTGAATGAATTTCCCGGGATTGGAAAGAAGTTCGTATGTATGGGCTCCGAAGTAATCACGTTGTGCCTGAAAGGAACGCAGTGTTTAAGACTATCCGAAAACGAGTTAATGCCATTTCGGAAACCATAAGTTCACTCACTTGAATGAGATTGGCCGGAAGTCTTTCCAAGCGAAATCCATCATAGAAAGCCAAAGCTGTGCTAAAGCATGGTGTAGGAATCCCCAGAAGAGTTGCTTCAGAAACCACCTTTCTCCAGGAATCCTAAAAACGACAGGCATACAATTTTAAGTAAATCTATTGAAGATTTTTAACTTTTGAGTACAAATATTATTATTACATTGCAGTTGTGGATTGCAGTGAGGAAAAATTTATCCAAAAGTAAGTTTGTAAGGTTGGGGTTTTGATCGTATGCTGCTTTAATATTTCCAAGAAAGGCACTGCAAAATAATAAAAGACAAAAAAATGCAATATAAAGTATTAGAATACACAATCAAGGACTCCTTAGCTATTAATCCAACTAACCTTCTGATAATGCAACCTCCACGCCACATGAGTGCGATGCCTCCGTAGTTCAAATTCCATTTAAAAAGCTTGGCAGCCTCTCGTAGCAGCATAAATCCCTGTGCGTAAGATATTATCTTGGAAGCGTACAGGGCCTATTGGAGATATATGCAATGTTTTTACATTTGTTGGTATACAGTATTAACTACAAAAAATTACGATGCTACCTTTCTTATGTGCTCTACAAATTCGGTTTTATTGCCCCCATATTTGGTCACTTTTGGTCCTTGCAGTTGCTTGCTTGCAATAACACGCTCATCTTTCAGAGAGGAAAGGCAGCGAGCAAATACGGACTCTCCTATTTAGCAGAAATAACAATTTCAAGTGTAAGTAGTGTTCTTGGACATTACCGAAACAACTGAAACAGATTTTCTTTCAAAGATTTATACCAATAAGTGTAACTGGGATACCAAAATCCAAAGCAGAAATTGCAGTCCATTTGCCAGTTCCCTTCTGCAATTGTAGAAATGGAAAATCATAAACCACATGTTATACTATATTACACATTCAACTATTTATTCTAAAACATGGCATACCTGTCCTGCAGAATCTTTAATTTTTTCCACCAAATAAGCTCCAGATTCGTCCTTGAATTTTAGGATATCTCTGGTGATTTCAATAAGAAAAGAGTCCAACTCACCCTTATTCCATTCAGCAAATACCTATAAATACAACATTTTAAGTAAAAAAAAGAACAGTTCAACAATCTCTTGAACAGATTGCTGAAAGGCAAACATTTACATCACTCATTTGTTGATGGTTGTAACCAATTGCATCCTTCATGAGATGGTAGGCTTCACAAATAAGTTGCATATCACCGTATTCGATACCATTGTGCACCATTTTGACAAAGTGGCCTGAGCCATCTTCTCCCACCTAAGAAATTTCAATTGTTAGTTAAGTTTGAAATGCAGTATTCAGCTCGAAACATTTTGCAAAACTTTACCCAGTCGCAGCATGGTTCTCCGTTGACTTTAGCAGCAATGCTTTGGAAAATGTCCTTGATGTGAGGCCATGCTTCAGGAGCGCCTCCTGGCATGAGAGAGGGTCCATAGCGTGCACCATCCTCGCCTCCACTCACTCCAGAACCAACAAAATGTATGCCCTTTTCACGCAATTCTTTGCATCGCCTCTGCGTGTCGGTGTATTCTGAATTGCCACCATCAATGATGATGTCGCCCTTTTCCAAAAGGGGCACCAGCTGATTTATAAACTGTTGCACAGCATCACCGGCTGTATTTTGATAAGTACAAGAAATCGTTTTAATCAAACTAGGGACTGTGGTAATTGCAATAGTAGGCTAATAGTTCCCCAAAGTTATTAATGCTAAAATCTTAAATTTAACATTTGTATTAAGATATTAATTTAGCTATTATGACTTATAAAATCGAAATTTCCCCCCTCACTATTATTAACATGCAAACCAAACATTAGCTTTTCAACTCTGTGTACCTTTGACTAACATCATTACTCTTCTGGGTTTCTTCAGTTTGCCAACCATTTCCTGCAAGGAATGGGCACCCACGATTTTTGTTCCTTTCGCTTCATTTGCCAAGAAATCATCCACTTTTGACGTCGTCCTATTGTAGGCACATACCTAATGCATAGCATGAAAATATGTTTGCATTATATGTATATGATTTAAATGAGGGTTTCAAAATGTGGTAACATTTCAATTTTAGACCAGTCTGTCTTAACAAATCCATCATGGTTTAAATGGCTTTGGAAGTAACTTTGGATAGCTTCCATATATGGACAAACTGGTTTCGTTGTATATACATGTATTCAGATTACTTGGCTAGTGTGAGAACAGCTTTGTTTTGGATAAAAGAATCACATAGTGTAAATAAATTAGCCTTAGGTCTTGCAATATAGCTGAAAAATTAATTTAAGATTCCAATTAGCCTTGCACTACATTGGTTCAACGTCCCCTGGTGGTGTATGGGCCTTACTCCAAAATCGGTCATTTTTTAACTCAAACGTTTTTCAAAATGTGTTCCTCTTGCATAGAAGAATGCAGCCATGTTGAAAATCCAATACTAAAGGCACATACTACCAATGGTTTGCTGCTCAAAATATTTTACTATTCTGTTCACTCACTGCATGTATGCTAACATGTTATGCAACTAACCAATATAAAGAAAATATTAGCCAGAGCATAAAGATGATTCTGCAACCACTTACCACAAATCCATGGTCATCCATGTTCAAAATTAGATTTTGCCCCATGACGGCCAAGCCTATCATACCAATATCAGCTCTGCAAGAATAATAATTTTTATTTTAAACAAATGCAGGTGATTAACAGGAATTATGATTTGTTCGAGGTAGTTTCTAATTAACGAAAATCATTATTGTGTGGGGTCATTGAATTTTGATATGGCGAGTTTTATTTCTCTTGTAGTTTTTAAATCGAAAATCCCAACTTGTTTATCCTGTTATACAGACGTAAACACAGTCTGTTTGAATTTTTATCGTAGGATACTACAAGAATTCTCGAAAGTCCCTGATAAATTTGGCGTGACTCGAAAGTTGTGTAAGCCTTTGTAAGAACTGTCATGGCAGGGATTCTATCGCATCGCTGCAAGATATAACCATGCACCGGTTATGTTAATTAATGATAGACGGCACTATAATTCTTATTTAATGAATACAGCTTGCCTACTCCTTCTTTTTAATACAGTGTTTATGCGATTCCCTGTAGCGAGATGGTCGTTAAATGTTGTGTTTAAATTGGGGAAATGCGTTTTTACACTAGAAAAACTAGATTGCACTTTCCAGAATTGCACTTTACATTCTTGTACTAGTTGCATATGCATGTATCCAGATTTCTTGGCAAGTGTGAGAACAGACTTATTTTGCAGCCTATGCTTTACATAAATCAACCAGTTTTTTAATATTCTGCTTGGAATTCAAGTATAATAATTAACGTGCAGTAACCAAAATTAATTATTTATAAAATAAAAATGGAGGCGGTTTTAATTCTTTGCAATTGTACTTTTTCAAAGTTTGATTGCTTTTTTTAAATAGTTTAATTTATTTTTTTTAAATAACTGGTTATGATTGAGACAATAGAGAACTTTAGCCAGCCACGTTAAACGATGACGAGATGACAGCACTGTCAAAGAACAGCTCTGGCGGCTGGAATGGCATCGGAGTGCCATGCCTTGCATAGGGTAGCCCTTCACATTCCAGCTGTCAGTACTGTCAATCTCGTCATCGTTTAACGTGGCTGGCTAAAACTCTCTATTAAATGATATCGCTGTTTGAAATTCTGATATTTCGTCGATTGTCTGCCCCAAGCGTGCAGCTGTAATTTACAACCATCACGCGATAGCAGGTAGTTTCCAGCCAAAGACGCTGTTGAGAGGGAATTCGAAAAGGTCGTTGAAAACTCCTTCAAAAATGTACCATCCCACCCTTAAAATTTTTCTGTCCATATGGTATATATTCCATCTCACAGATGAAATGGACACCTATTTTGAACCATTTTTGGAAAAAAAAAACTTTGGGGACGTCCTTTTTGGATGTCCCCTAGCAGCGTCTCCAGTTGGCGATTACCAATTATCGCGCCAAAGTGCCTATTGATCGACGTAATTAAAACAAGGACTTACATTGGTTCCTCTCGCTTACGAAATGTGCACGACACAGAACCCATGATTGGTATTCGATATGCAAATATAGTCCACCTGGATGCCAATTAAGGGTCAAAGGGCGAGCTATTCGCACCCGACAGTCGCGCTTGCAAAAGTTAGTCTGTGATTGAACCGCTGATGTAATGGACGTGCCAATTCGCTCGTTATATTTCAATTAAAAACACTTGGATTTATCCTAAAATGTTTCGTGCGCGATGACTACAGGAGTATGGCGCCACAGGTGGATTGCATACTTGAGGAAAACAGGCAAATTTGACAGATTTTTCCGGATGGGCAACTGCCTATGGAATTTGGGTTGTTCGCGTCAAGGGCTAACGAGTAAGTACTATACGTTCACTAACTCCAACGTAATACTTGTAATTGGGGCTCGTCGGCGCATAACGAAGAATAACAAAAGACGAGCCTGTGACACGCCACAACTTTAGATTACAATTTTAATTAACAAATAATAGGCAAGCTAGCATGTGTACTCTTTATGGTGATGAGATGTGTGTAATTGGGGCCATTCAATGAACGTTGCAGGCCTGTAGCTCCATGTAATAACGTTAGAAAACAAAGAATGAAGAAGCAAAACAACGTATTTTATGTTTCAAGGAGAGTTTTCAGGTTAAATGAACTTATCAAGCTTGTACTACCTGATTAAATTGGGCATTTGACCTCAAAACAATTACTGAAAAAGAGGCGTGGCTTGCCGGGCAAAAAAAAACAGGCAGGAATTCAAAGCGTTCGAATTTCTGTATCATTTTTGACTGTTGTTGTCGTGACGTCGTCAATGTAATTATAAGTTTAAACAATGGATGCTTTGTAGTTTTTAGAATTTAATTATAAGCATGGCTTTTGCATTACATTTTTTTATCCTGCGGGGTTTTTTTAAAGAACGTAAATCAAGCTAAGATAATGAACTTTGTACTTTATACAGTCAAAGCAAAGATTTCATGAATGGGTTCGTGTTATATAATTAGAAATGATTTAACTGTACAAAAGTTATGTTTGATCATAAATGAACTTGGCATAAACCAATGTTACCCAACATGAAAGAAGCTACGTTTGATTTTGGACTGTTCGAAGGTTTATTTGTTTGACATGGCTCTGGGAATATATATATTTAGAAACTTGTAGAATAACACCACGGTTTTTTCGATAATTTAAATTCAAACTATATTTTTTTTGGGATAAGTAAGAAATTAAATTTATGATAGCGATAGTTACAAATATTGTGTAGCCAAAGTCTTATGTGGCCCTGAAACCTACGTGTACCATAGCTAATCGGTCATATAGCTAGTTTATAAAGTAAAAGAGTACAACAACAAAACACCAAAAGATAAGTTGCATGCAACAGATGAATGAATAGCACGGTTGGTTTTTTTACAACATGCACAACGTACATCACTGTCCATACCTCTGCGAATGCAATTAAAGTCGGTTTTTGAGTTTGTGATAACCGCCTCTTTTTGCTTGCCACATAATTGGATGAGAGTGCATATTTTTGTTGGGAATGAGGCTACGTATGATACATTGGCCATTTAACCGTGATTTAGACAGCAAGCGAGTGAAATACAGGCGCTTTTTGAGCAACAGTCAGACGGATGGTTATTATGTACAAGGACAAGCATCAAACGAGTTTTCCATCTAAACCAGGATATTGCAGGATTACTTATTTCGTGTTATAATTGACGACTCTTTTGTATCCCTAATATAAAACTATGCAGATTTCCTGTTTACCGCTTGGCAGTTTCCAGTAATAGGAAGCGATTAAATTTCTCAAGATTTGGCTCACTTGTTGTCTGGAAATGTCCCATTGTTTTATTTTTTTCCATTTGGGTTTTCAAACCTTCTTTAAACGCGTAATATACTGTGTTGTAAATGTCCATTTTATAAGCATCAAAGCTGTACTTCTCAACGCTTTTATGATAATGCATATTGTGACACAGCTTTGCTACAGGTCAACAGTTTCAGGATAGTCAGAATCTCAATAGGGGTTTCTATAAAAACTCAAAAGGCATCCCTTCGCTTCTGTAAATGCAAAGGGCGAAGGGTTGAATGCATACTAAAAATAAACTCCTAGGGGCTTAAATGTTCATGTAACGAATGAATGAGCACATTTCATAGTTAGTGTAGAGGAAGCAAGACAGGTTTAACTGAGAAAATATTCTAATAAAAAGTTTAGTTTGCCCTAGCTTAATCACAACTTTATTATTAACAGGCCTGATTATTAATACGTATATAATGTATGTCTGCTATCAGAACATGGATTTGCTTTTGATATTGCAGAAGTGCCGAATCACTAGTAAAACCTTGAGATAATGATTGATCAAATCCCTTGGGACTATGGTGGCTTTTGTAGTCCATCTTCTAACTTTCTATTTTAATCCAACATTTGAATTTTCAAATACTATTTTTTGGACAATCAGAAACAATGTTTTTTTTTTTTTGTTTTTTTTCTTAAATGTCCTATCTTTCAATGAAATAACCATCTCTAAACGAAGTATTAATTTTTTTTTTTGCATTGTTTTCGTAAAACGCATAAAGAAAGTGCATTGAAGACATAACACCAAATGCAATTCCAGTTTATTTTGAGGGTTTTTTCCTGTCTCTATGGCTATATGATACAAAATTCGTCATGCACTCTGGCAGATTCATTTCGACCTTAGCTTCATTTTCAAATGTCTCCCACATACGAGACTAGTATCATTTTTTTATTATATTGCAATGAGTGCTCCTCATCACGTGTTCAAATAAAACATGTTTTTAAAGATATTGTTATCAGAACATGGTAGAACTGCCTCACAAGAAGGTACACAGATAGTTTACCTGCATCGCCTAATAGACAATTTGTATTAAAACAGCGTAATGCTGATATTCTACAGGACACAAGGCAGAGGCCAAGGTTACCCCTAGGCACGGATTTTCCTCCAGACTCATGCAGTGCCTAGACTGAAATTCCCTCGCTGTCAACATTTCAAGGGCATAGCATGAATTCACGATTCCCACTGAAATACGGCCATTTTTGGCCCTAAATAACTAATGCCGATTATTGGATGCATATTTAATGGCAGTAAGACCTTGAATTTAATGAGCCTGAACACACGAATTTGGATAACCGGCGACACATGCTATGTTCAAAAAAACAATTTTTTTAAATACTGTCAATGACGGTTACCTTAGTTATAGTAAAAAACATAGGGTCTACTTACATTCCAGACATGTTTCTTGTAAGAAGAGAGAACCTACTAAGCAGAATCCTGTTGGTAGATTTGGATCTCTGAGCAAAATGACGTTAGGTCTACAAGTCCAACCTCGATAACACAAGTTGCAGAAGAGGAGGTTGGCGTCGGCATGTATATAAATGCTCGGCTTAGTCTAAGTTGCATACAAGGGAAGGAAGGTTGAAGTAGGTACGTGAGTGAAACTTGTCAAAATTTCTTCAAAAGTTTGTACTGAAGAGGTTTTTTTGTCTAGAAAAAGAATTGTGTAACTGTTTTATTCGTGTGGTGTTGGAGGTATAAAAATTGTATGTTAAGTTTCTGAAATAATCAATTCGGTCGCCGCTATAGTCAGATGACTCATTCGCCATGACGAGGCGGGTATTTTAATTGGTGCGGCCTAGATTGTATACACGACATGTAGTGCGCAGTTTTCCACATTTGAAATTGTTGAACAGGTTAATCGCGAAATGAAGTTTGAAAAGATGCAGGGATTCATTTGACATAAAAGAATAAGATTTCACATTTTTCGCCTTTCTAATTGACAAGTGTATTTCATCATACGTGTTTCAGGCGTGCATTAATTTTAGCATCATTAACACACAAAATAAGCTTTGATGCTAAGAAAACGTAAATTTCTAATTAGAATATCTTTCAGAATATTTAACAAATATTTTATTATAATCCTTCTTCGGAGGTATGTTTTTGGGTAAAAATGTGGTTTCTGACTAATGCCGACTTGGAGATGCTAACCAAATTTCAATAAAACAACTTTAAAAAAAAATATTATTATTATTATTATTATAACCGTAGTAAATTATTGGAAAGTGACTCACATGTATCGATCATAACTTATTTATTACTTTAGAAAAAAAATGATTGAATTCATCTAACAAAATCAGAAAATCAATTGGGAGTAAAACTGAGCAGCCCACACAATGACAATTAATTAACAAATATAATTATTACAATACGTCTCCCACTTTACACGTAGGTGTCTTTATAATTTGAATAATAGAGGGATTGAGCCAAGTTCAGTTCATTGGGTAATTCAATCCGTAGCTCCTCCTTTTCTGCCTCTTAACGTTAAGGCGTTGTCTTGCTTAATCCCTCTAATGTCTCAAATTAAATATACTCCAAAAAATCGAATTATATTACAATAACATAATAAATCAATAGGGTTGAATGCACCAAAATCAAAAAAGTGCAATTGTCGACCAAAACAGGTTTAAGTCAGCTTTTCTATTGACTTGCAAGTTAAAATAGATTTAAATTAAAGATTGCACCCATTATGATTATACTGTAATTCGGTGCAATCCGTCATATATAAAACGTAAATATTTTTTTTTCATTTCAACAATTCTCATTATTTTCGTTATTGTGCTTTGGTAGCAGTGACTTTGGACTAATTTCTACTAAATTATAAATAATATGCGTGATAACGGATAGTTGAAGAGGTAATAATTAAGTGCTTTAATTTAAATTAATGCCTATTATTTTTAAAATTTAAATATGTGCACATGCATGGAAAATGTGAAAGATAATCTAAGGATGGGGTACAAATGGATTGTTGATATGAAAAACGTAGGAAAATGATACAACGACTAGCGAGAGAAACGTGAAAAAAACTAACAACTTTTAAAAAAAGTTGAAGATCAATAAGGAATGTTACAATTTTTAAATTTGCTGCATGCTACAAACTAATGGAAGTAAACACCACTCGGAAGTTTGCTTTTTTGTAAACTCGTACACAATTGGCGAACAACGATTTGTGAAGGATATAAAACGACAACAAATGATTTGAATTAAATATTACTTTGAAAAACGATAACTTGAAAGCTGCAAATATACACAAAAAAACTTTTCGGAAGACGATTTAGCATATGTTCCGTACATAGCAAGTTTTACAATTGTTTGGCCCGAAAGTGGCGTCACCAAACCAAGAAATAGCAAATTTTAAAACTCTTTCAAACGGTTTAAACTTGTTCAAATGGCAACAGCTGAAACCAATTTTAAACATTTAATATTAGTTGTTTAAACCTTTTAATTGCAAGGTCGAAAATGACACGATTTCAGTGGTGATAGTCGAGTGTTTCATTTGAATGTTACGCCATATTAAAAACGTTAGCGATTTTATGGAAATAAAGGCAACGAATTTGAAAGCATGGGTTTATGCATTCTGAAAATGAACTTATAAAAAAATAAAATTCACACTACCCAATTTTTCGGCTTGCCTTAATATCATCTACAAATTATACAGCGGTTGTCTAACTTTAGGAAATTTTAAATAAATAAAAGCATGAACATTTTTTTATTATTATTTGGTTTTCGTAATTCATAACTCGTTCTTTACTGAAATCATGCCAATTTTTTCCCTATAGACAAACTAAATTTCGCTATACTTCATTTCCGAGTTGTCCGAATCGCATGCAGCATTCAAACTTACCGATGCTTTGGGGGAAGAAGGGGTGGATTTTTTAACTTTGCGAAGAATCGTTTTTCGATACTTGGAGATGTGCTCCTTTTTTATTGAGCGGGTGGAGTCTCCCATAGAAGACTGTTTTACACTCTTGGAAGTGCCTTTTCGAGTCTCAGCGAGGTCGTCGCTCTCAACAGTGCAGGAGTCATTCGTTCCATTTTCCTCCAACTTTTCATCCTCATCCTCGTTGCTGGACACGCCATCACTCGATAAACTGCGTTGTACCGCACCGCTGCTTTCTTGGAAGCGCCTCTGATACCGATTCATCGGCATTTTTCTCCTCTTGCCTCGGAACCACCCGAACGGCCACTTCTTTTCTTCGGCGTTGCTCTCTTGAGTCCTGATTCTAATGCTTGGCTCGCTGCTGTATGTCCTTAGTTTTCCACCTTGACTGCCAGATTCTGGAGATAAGGTTTTCAATTTGTCAGAAAGTCTGTGTTTCAGCATAGTGACATAGGAGCCTGTCATGTTGTTGTCAATTGTGGAAGGCTGAGACTCCTTTGAGACGACTTTTCCACCATTCGGACCATCGGCTGGAGTGAGTGGGTCATCTTCCTTCACATCCTCCTCCTCTTGGGTCGTTATTTCAACAGCGGGTCGGGAATCCTGATTCTCCTTTTCTTTATTATCCACGCACCTTAGTGGACACAAGACAATCAAGTGCTTCTTAAAATTGGCCAGATAGGTGAATGTTCTCTTGCACTTTGGGCAGGTGTGTGTCTGTGCATTATCGCGTTTTACTATTGATGTAAAATCAGTTTCCACCTTGATGGCCACTTCCCTTTTCGGTTTCTTTGAAACTTCGACCACAGCTGCTATGTCTTCATTTTTCACAGCAAGTGGCTCTGGTTCCTTTCTTTTGGCTATAATGCCTGGTTCAATCTTAGGCAATAGCTGAGGAATTTTTGAGGCTGATGACTGGTCTGAGTTATCCTCCTGAAGTAGTTGGTCCTCTGTATTTTCATCCTCGTACACTTCTTCTTTTACAACATCAGTTTTTGGGGAGAAGGACATCGTTTCATCCTGCTCGCTACAAGTTTCCACTTGTTCTTTGCTTGCGTTGGGCGACTCTGGCCAATCCTTTTGCTCTGGTACTTCGGTTGTTTCGGGAGATTTCGATTTGTCCAAGGATGGGCTAATCGGAGCCTCTTCAATTTCTTTGTCATCATCGTCGCAGGGGATGTTGTCAGTGTCAGGTTTAGGCTGAACAGTTTTCCTCTTGTAAAAAGGGAATCTCTTCCTCTTCCTCTTCATCTGCAGTTTCTTTTTCTTTGAAACTGTCAGTGCTACCTGTTTAGCTCGGGCTTTTTGCAGATCAAGATTAGTATTGGATGTGGTCTTGTTGGGGCAAAATTCGATCATGTGCTTTTTCAAACTGGCTACGTAAGTAAAAGATCGAAGACAGTGCACGCAGGAATGTTGTTTTCTAGCATTTTGCAAAGCATCCGCACGTTCAACAGCTGTGATGTTACTCAGGCAAGTTTTCTGGTGACGTTCCATAACCGACGAATATTTAAACTTGCGATTACAACCATCACACATTAAATTTGCCTCTGCATCAACTGGTTTGCTCGGTTCGGGCACCTTGACGACGGGCGCCTCGAATCTAAAATCCAACATGGGTTCGCATCTAGTTTTCGTCTTTTCTACAATCATCTTCATGGGCTTGACTGGTTCATTGTCCCGCTGACGTTTCATGCCACGATTGATCCTGGCATAAGGCAACCGGCGTTTAGATCCACCCTTAGCAGTTTTCTCTACGTATCCTCCACAAGCCAAAATGTGTTTGTGCAGGTCAACACTCGTTTGGAATGATTCTTTGCACTTTGTACAGTGCAGCTTTGACATTGTGCTGGCAATTGTAAGCGGAGGCACTGGACAATGTTGTAAGGCACCCACTGGGGTACATCGATAATGGAACAACTCGGCAGGTGCATTTTTTGTGCCTTCGATCTCAAAATGAGTACAATACACGTTTGGATGGTTGTTGACTTTGTGCTCTTCGATTTCATTTAGTGAGGAATAGCGTTCTCCGCAGGCGTGGCATATAAATAGCATAATGGGACCAAGTTTATCTAGAATAGATCAAGAAATCTCAAGATTAATTCAGATATTTTACTGTATGCATTTCAACAACAATCGCATAAAGATAAAAATTAATAATTTATAAAAGGAAAAACTAATAAACCAAAAAATTGCAAATACCTGGTTGGCTTTTCACCACTGGAATTTCTTTAGTAGGCACTGACAAATCTAAAACTCCCGAACTGTCATCACAAATGTAGTTTTCACAACTCGTTTCATCATTATTGTTTTCTTCCCCGACGATGCCGCCATTGTATCTTGAGAGAGGTCTTGTCTGTCCTAACTCCCTTGTCACCAGCCCAAATTCTTTCTTTTTTGCTATTAGCTTCTCAGCTTCTATGCCAGTATAGTTAGGCGGGAAGTTGTAATTTTCCCAATTAATTTTTGCAAATTGCGAATCTTTATTTGCAATCGTGCCGAGCGCCATCTCTGCCGAATTCTCGTCATTTGTGGGCAAATGCTTTTGCTGAGCTTTATTAAGCTTGCCATCCACATGATGTTTTAAATTTTGATCAATGTTTTGTGAAACGGATGCAAAATATTTGGAAGGTGTCAGAAGACATTTGCTTGCATTTGTGCCATTTGGAAGTTGTTGAGGCTGGCTTGTTTCTGCTAACTTTTGAGCGATGGGCCCACGGTTACTTTGAACTGAATTGGAATGCGAGTGGACCATCCGCTGGTGCCTGCGTAAATTTGTACGCGTCGAGAAATGTTTTTTGCATATGTTGCACTGACGTCTGGATTCGTCGGGCACAGTTTTACTTTCAAGATTGTTTCCGTTGCTGGTTGGAGGTTTGGGTGCTTCGGGAACAACTGGCCTGCTGATGGAATTGCTAAGAAGCTTTCTTTTCAACACTTTTGAATTAAGTTCCAAAGATTTGCCATGACTGTGAACATGCTCTCTAAGATCTGCTTCCTTCGGAAAATACTTGAGGCAGAAAGCGCAAGGGTGAAAAAATTCACGATGAAGTTTACGAATGTGCTTCTTCAAGTCGCCGCTCTGGCTGAATTGGGAGGAACAGTGTGGGCAGAAGTAGGGCTTATGGCCCTCGTGAATGCGCTCGTGTCGCCTCTGGTTGGTGGCAGTTGGAAAGCCTTTTCCGCAGAATTTGCACGTGAATGGCTTCTCCCCAGAGTGAACAGACAAATGGCGAGCAAGGTTCTGCTTATGCGAGAAAGTCATTGTGCATTGTGGACAGGAAAAACGATTGGAAGACGGAGTGTCAGGATGATTGAAGATGTGATATTTTAGTTCTTCTACGCTGTCGAACTGATCGGTGCAGGTGCTGCAACGATACAATCCAGTCAATGGAATTGATGTGGCGCTAGTTCTAGCTCGCTCTTGAAATTCCTCCCTTGCCAGTTCCTCTTGGACGCTTAGATTGATGTTGCAATTTGAAATGTCAGACGTTGATATGTAGATGGGGAAAACGTGGGTGCGCAGAAAATGCCTTTTCAAACTGAAGGCATGTCGATATGTGGCACAACAAATGTTACACCGAAAACATTTGCTTCCTATTAGTCCTTGGACATTGTGCTCAGGTAGTAGTTCAAAGTTGTATTTGCCAATTTCCAGTAGCTCTCCATCAGTACCAGCACTGGCATCGTTTTGTTCCTGTTTGAGTTCATCCAGTTTACACTCTGCTGGAAATGAATCTGTGTTAGAAGAGGAACCAGTGCCTGTTGAAGGCATGGACACGCTGTCTGCTGAAGAATTTTCGCCAGCAGTTGCAGAGGAACCATTGGAAATGCTTCCACTACGTTTTGTCATTTCAGGAATGCCTACCCATTTGTTCTTGATAACAAAACGCTGAACGCCGTCTTGCATTTTGCTTCAAAACTAGAATTCTTAATTTGAAAGAAATTAATTAATTACAAATGGACGACAGAATTTCATTTGGCAATGGAAGACTACTGGATGTCTTACCTGGGTAATATAAAAGCGAAAGACCATGACTGAGTCTCCTTAACTTGATATGCTTTACAAAATGTTATTCTTTAATGACATATGCCTGAAAGACGAAAAATAGAGCACTGTTATTTTACTATTCATCAAGGTTTATTTATACCCGCTAAATATTTACTGTCATACTAACTTAATGCTGGAGTAACGTGCAAGTTAAGGAAAGATGATACATGAATATTGCTCTCATAGAATTACTAATTTTCAATTGGCCAACAACCTTATGGAAATATCTTAGAGCAGAATGAGTGCTTCAGCAAGGCTTTAAAAACATTATGCTTATGTATGAAGCATGAAATTTCATGAATATGATTGGCCCTCAATCAAAATACAATTACACATGCTCAATTAGCCATAGAATTCATAATCAATAGGCGCTTAGGTCATATCAATCCAGGCCCTATAAGTACTGTTATGTGAATGACAAACTATTAAGACCACTTAATGAAAAATCAAAAAATCAATGGCATACAAATTTATCATAATATTGTTCAATGTGTATGCACGCTTATCTTCCAATTTTGTCTTTCGATATTGAATGATTTGTCTGTCTTGAGGATATGTGACCAAACTGCAATCAGCAGAAATAAATTTGGTGAATTGAATTCATTTTCAAGCATTTATTTGCACAGTTTTGTCACTGTCTAGGATATTTTAAAACTGTGGCAAACAACATGCTAAATTGCAACAACAACAAAATTAAATAACCTAGTGGTAGAAATTAAACTGGTAAGCTGACTTTTTAAGCTTATGACAGAAATACAAACATTAACGTAGTTTACAGTACTAATCTTATACAAGCAATTATTAGTTTTAAGATTTAAATAACTTAAAAGTTAGGTGTAGTCATTTTGATTCATCGGCCTTTTCTGTAAAGTTGCTTGTATGAATTCTTTAAACCAGTTCCTAGTCTGGCATTTATTAAGCTATGTAATATGCATGGTACGATATCGAAATGGCATCTATCAGGAATATATAATCCGGATACGCATAATTATGATAAGTTTAATAATTGAAAATGTAAGCACGTTCAAATTGTAAATACGATTGCTCTGAAGTGCAAAAATATATTTGTATTTGAGTTTTTAAATTTATTATAAGAATTGGGGGTAGAAATCCCTAAGCGCGGTGAATGGCCCTCCTCTTTAGTCAATAACGCACTGAAAGCGAATAAAAGCCACCTGTTGCGCCATTGCATCTACAGCTAGGCTTCGTTGATTGTTGTGCAATGCAGAAAAAACAACCGATATGTTCCTCCGAGTTGTTGATTTGACGTTGGTTAACGATGTAGTTTAAGTTACCACAAAAGTGTTTAATAAAACGAAAAGGGCAATAAACAAGGAACTGTTTAAATGGTATATCTTTTAAGGATGAGAAGGAACATCTGGAAATTTATGTAAACCTTCATTGACCTCTTCAGCTGAAGTAGGCCAAAAAAACACCCTAGCTTTTATAAAGTTTGCTTCTCCACATTACCCACGTAGCCATTTTGAATCGAATTTGGCTCACCAAAGTTTTTCTTTTACCACGAGAAACACCCGTCGAATCAATAGAAATGTACCTAAAACGTGGTTCTCCAGATTGAACTTGTCCATACGAAAACACCACGTTTCAATGCTTGAAAACTGAAAACTCCTAAAGTTCACCGAGGGAATGCTAATTCGGAATTCATTTTTCAACAAGTTGTTTTTGTCGAACTGATAAGGAATGGAGATAGGAGAAGAATGAACGCATAGGCCTAGTAGGAATAACTCGATGGCGAATTTATAAGAATTCCCGCATTCCAACACACTACTTAAACCTTAAAGGTTACACAATTAGCAATTATTAAATTGTTGATATACAATCACGTGAATTTAATTGTTACTAGATGATATTAATCAATGCCAGGTATAAAAGGATTTAAAACACATTTTCGAAACTCTTCTCATCTCTTAAGAATTTAACTTAATTTTCTAATTAGTTAACAAAGTTTAGGATAAATCGAGCACGTTTCGGGCATTTTTCCTACATTTTGTATCTGACTCATCACGTACGGAATACGATTAATGTTGCAAAACTCACCCCTAATACTTTCCAAACACGTTTTTAAGACTGTTGAGGCTGGACATCCGATAAATTTTGATTAAGACTCGCACATCGAAGTAAAGTTAATCGAGAACAAAAGAGATGTCGTGGCGGAAAAAAAAAAACTTCATCCCGAAAAATGTGTTATCATCCCGATGGGAGTTGACGTCACGTTCCAACAATGAGGGATGGCGACACAAGTACGGCAACGGGACAAAATTCGGAATCGAAATTATCACCAAATTAACACGTTCGAAAGAGTCATCAACTGTATTTTCTCTTCGTATTTAACAAGGAGAAAGAAACGAAACGATAAAAATTGCTAGGCCTAAACGTTGTGCCGTTCAACCACCATCCCATCCACTTGCGTAGATTCTGTCCTATGCTATTGCTATGTGAAGGAACTTCTCTCCCTCTGATAAGCTGCTGGCTGCGGCCATGTTTTTCCAAACTTTGGAAACTGGTTTTCAAAACGCTAGAAATACATTTCAAGCGGTCCCTACTCCTCTATTTTCGCCGTCGAATCGTAAACTAGTTGTTTAAGAAGAAGCTTATGGAAAATTAACTTACCTTAATCGTCTTAATATTACTTTTCTGTACGACTTTTTTTCTTCTTCACGGACGACGCGAAACAAACCCCCTCGCTAGTTTTCCTTCGCAACTATCAGTGGAACGATAATGGACCGCTCCAAACCGCGGGGTGGGACAGAAAAGAAGTTGCCCCTGATTTACGATGATGCTGGCGTTTCAAACTTTCTTCACAACTGCTAGAAACTTTGTTTTTTCGTACCACAAATTACTTGTCGTTTATCGAACTGTGAGAATTGGTTTATATTCTAGTTCTAATCGAACGGATGGCTTTTCAATCTCTTCCATGGTGCGTGCATGTGGGGTATCGAAAATGGTCGTAAAACTAGGCTTTCCTGTAAAACTCTTTTCTAGCCTCTTTCAAGATTTTTTTTATTTGGCTTGGTCAAAAGCTGTTCAACAATGCGTGAAGCCCCCTTTTCAACAGTTTCCCCTAACAGCTCTGAGTTCAGGAAGATGCCGGCACATCTTGCATAATGCATCAGAATCAAACCTACTTGTACTTACAAATCTGTCTCGTTCACAATTTGGATTTTTTGGATTCTTCCAGATAAAAGGACGTTCTAGTTTATGATTAATTTCGATTAAAAACAATTAACCACGGGTTTTTCTTTATTTGCACATGCAGTGCTAGAACAATAGGCCTAATTTAATCTTTCTTTCTAACACGTAATTTCATGAGGCTGTTTGTTTAGTTATTATTTTCCGATTCCCACGACTATATATCTACGGGTCATTTTTTAAATTCGAATTTTATACGGATTTTCTTGTATTATTAGTTGTTGTTTTGTATTTTCGATCTACTCTCGATAATTTTAATTGAAAAAATTTAATCATTAGCTTATATATTTTTCAACACTTTCCAGGCAAATGCAAGGGCAATTTTTGTAAAATAGATCACCAAGTATGTCCCTTTCCTTTTACAAATTCTTTCTATAATCGACTTATCTTGCCATGCACATTTTGACCTTTGGTAAAACCACTAAATGAATTAGGCGTAGGAAATTAGGGGCATTTGACATTCCCCCTTCTATTTATTTTTACATTTAACTGACCTGGCCAGGGATTATACTTTTATCAATTTACATTTTTCATGAGCTTATATTCCTAGAATTATAGTCCAAAGACAGTAGGCCTAGTAAGAAATTAAGTATGTTCTCCGAATTTTAAAGTTTCATGGAGATGATTGTGAAGAAAATATTTGGAATATCCTGATAAAACTTGTAGGAGCACAACAATGCGCATACATTTCTGATGTCGTCATTCGTCCTCAACGCTCATTATCAACTGATATATAGATAAGATTCCGAGGTGATTAAACTGGGTTAAATGTTAAATGAGTCCTAAATTGTATGTACATTTAAACTTGGCTCTACCACATTGTATACGTACTAGATCGAAAGAATTTCTTAATAGGCTTAATTTCGATGAGTCTAGGGATCTTAATTATAAGATAGAGAAAATTTTCTCTACTCTTTACTTTATGCTTTTAGATATAGTCAGCAGATTTCTGACTGCAGCATATCCCATCAACTCTCTACCCCATTTACATACTATCGCAATGTCCCGCGCTATTTCTGCAGATATTTCCACAAATGTGTGCAGAAAATGGGAAATCGAAAATAAAAGGTGTAAATACTTAATACACGTACGCAATAAAGTGTACACGAATGCATTTGTAGAAAAAAGTAGGCGTCGTTATTTATCTAAAGGTTAATGACCCAAATATACGTTTGTACAAGATCGAGGAGGTTTTTGCGCTCAATTCTCATTATTCCATATGATAATAAATTTAAAGAATATTTTAAAGTATTTATTGATTTGGCGAAAAATTAACATTAGTATCGTTCGTGACGGGTTCATTTAATAATGATTATAGATTATAATGGATGCAAAAATATCCTCATGTGCGAGAAAAAAACATGGTTTGGACTGGACAGGATAGGGCAGGCCCGTCCCGGCAGGATATTAGTACAAAATAGGTCACGTTCCACGGATGAATTGTCCAAAAGATTAGGGTCCTCGACACTATCCGTTTCTACTTAAAGGCTTTGAGGCATTTAAATGCAATGCTAAAAGTTAATTTTTTACATTAACAATGGGCCTAATTAACATGCCATTTTATATATATGGCCCTTTGAATTTGCTTTCTAGAAGTATGTACCGTAGGTCATCTCAAAATCGCGTGATGAACCCACAGCAAAATTATTGGGGGTTCGAAAAGCTAAGGTCCGTAGCCTGAAACTGAAACAAAGCAATAATTTGCATTTGTCCTGCGTCCTTTTTATCTACTGGGCGTCTCTGTCAT